>JAQZBX010026931.1:0-28669 GCA_029593785.1 Cabassous unicinctus
GGAGCCTGGCGGCCCTACCTTCTATATTTCTCTTTATTTTTACCAGGAGGTCCCAAGGATCAAACCCAGTTCCTTCCATATGGGAGACAGATGCCCAACCATTTGGGCCACATCTGCCCCCCTATATTTCTTTTAATGTGCTGTTGGATTCATTTGGCTAGTATTTTGTTGAGAATTTTCCCATCTATATTCATAAAGATATTGCTCTGTAAATTTCTTTTCTTGTGGTATCTTTATTTGGCTTTAAATTAGGGCTGCATAGAATGAGTTAGAGAGTGTTCCCTCCTCTTCAAATTTTTGGAAGAGTTTGAGCAAGATTGGTATTAATTGTTCTTGTAAAGTTTGGTAAATTCACCAGTGAAGTCATCCAGTTCTGGGGTTTTCTTTGATGGGAGGTTTTTGATTACTGATTCAATCTCTTTTTATTGATCTGTTGAGATCTTTTGGTCTTTCTTGATTCAGTGTAGGTAGTTTGCATGTTTCCATGAATTTGTCCTTTTTACCTAGGTTACATAATTTGTTGGCCTACAGTTGTTCATCATATCCCCTCATAATCCTTTTTATTTGTGTAGGGTCAGTAGTGTCCTCCCTTTTATTTCTGGTTTTAGTTATTTGAATCCCTCCCATTTCTGATTTCTACCTTCATTCAATTGTGGTCAGAGAAAATACATCATGTTATTTCAATATTTCTGAATTTATTGAGACTTGATTTGTGACCTAACACATGGTCTATTCTGGAGAATGCTCCATGTGCACCCGAGAAGAATGTATATTCTGCTACTGTTGGTTGAAGTATGCTATATATATTTGTTAGGTCTAGCTGGTTCAGAGTATCATGCAAGTCTTCTATTTCCTTATTGATCTTCTGTATAGATGTTTCATCCATTACTGAAAGTGGCATATTGAAGTCTTCTACTATTAATATAGAACTGCCTGTTTCTCACTTCAAATCTGTCAATATTTACTTCATGTATTTTGGATCTCTGCCATTAGATGCATATATATTTATAATTATTATGTCTTCTTGTTGAATTGGCCCTTTTATCTGTATATAGTGACCTCCATTGTCCTTTGTAACAATTTTTTACAATTTTTTACCCCAGTTCTCTTTTGGTTACCATCTATATGATATATATATTTTTCAAACTTTCACTTTCAGCCTAATTGTATCTTTGCAAATAAGGTCTCTTTTAAATAGCATATGGTTGGGTCATGCTTTTTTATTCATTCTGCCAGTCTCTGCCTTTTGACTGGGGAGTTTAATTCATTTACATTTAAAGTGATTACTGATAATGCAGGACTTCCTTCTGTCATTTTTTCACTTGGTCTTTTAAAATTTTATCCTTTTTTGGCCTTCGGTTCTTCCATTAATGCTTACTTTCATATTTGTTTGATTTTTTTGTATTGTATTATTTTGAATCCCTTCTCATTCTATATATAGTTTTCATATGTTTTCTTCGTGATTATCACAGGGCTAAAATTTAACATCCTAGATCTGTAACTATCACTTTTGGTTTGATACCAGCTTAACTTCAATAGCATACACAAACAAGTTCCTATCTTTTTCCTAAACTCCCACCTTTTTGTTGTACTTGTTATAAATTATATCTTTATACATTGTATGTCCAAAGCCATATATTTATCATTACTTTTTATCCATTTGTGTATTAAAACTTGTAAGAAGTAAAAAGTGGAGTTACATCCCCAAAATACAATATAATATTACTGGCTTTTATAATTATATAATTATATAACTAATATGGTATCTTTGCCAGAGGTCTTTATTTCTTTATGCCACTTTGATCCACTGTCCAGTGTCCTTTCCTTTCAGTCTGAAGAA
The DNA here is from genome assembly GCA_029593785.1 of Cabassous unicinctus. Taxonomy (NCBI): domain Eukaryota; kingdom Metazoa; phylum Chordata; class Mammalia; order Cingulata; family Chlamyphoridae; genus Cabassous; species Cabassous unicinctus. Next base: position 1,841 of record JAQZBX010026931.1, read on the forward strand.
CTCCTGTTAGCATTGCTTGTAGGGCAGGTCCAGTGGTGATTAATTCCCTTGGCTTTTGTTTATTTGAGAATGTCTTAATCTTTCCCTTATTTTTGAAAGACAGTCTCACTGTCTTTCACTTAATTTTTGATTGGCAATTATTTTCTTTCAGACTTTTACTAGTTCTTCCCACTGCCTTCTTGCTACCATGATTTCTAATGCAAAATTGACATTTCATTGTATTGTGACTTGTATATTACACATTGCTTTTTTTCTTGCATGTTTCAGAACTCTTTCCTTGTCTTTGGCATTAGACAGTTTGACTACTATGTGCCTGGACATGGTTCCTTGGGATTCTTGAATGTGCATATTCATATATTTTGTTAAATTTGGGGAGTTTTTTTACCATTAGTTTTTTTAATATTCCTTTTGCCCCTTTCTCTCTTTCTTCTTCTGGGACTCCCACAATGAGAATATTGGTATGCTTGGTGAGTTCCCACAGGTCACTTAACGCTGTTCACTTATTTCAAATTCTTTTTTTCTTTTGCTTTCCTGACCAAATCATTTCAGTTGTCTTGTCTTCAAGCTCACTAATTCTTTCTTCTGCCAGCTCCAGTTTGCTGATGAAATCCTCTAGAGAAATTTTTGTTTAAGTATTGTAGTCTTCAACTTTAGTATTTCTCTTTGATTCCTTATTAAAATTTCTGTCTTCATTGGGAATCTCATATTGTTAATTCGTTGTTTTCCTGATATCCTTTAGTTCTTTCTCTATGTTTTCCTTTATATCCTCAAGCATATTGAGAATCATTTTTTAAAAGTCTTTGTCTGATATATCCAAAGTCTGGTCTTCTCACTGATGGTTTCTGGATTTTTATCCTGTTTTTTTTTGGGTGGGCCATTGTTCCTTGTTTTTTTTGTGTGTGTGTTTTTTTTGTGTGTGTGTCTTGTAATATTTTGTTACTCACTTGTACATTTTAAATTTTTAAAGTGTTAATTCTGGAATTTAGTGCCTGAGCTGTCCATTCCTTAAATTTGTATCCAGCTAGTAATATGACGGAGATTCCCCTGGGTGCCAGGAATTAACAAAAACAAGCAAAGTAGCGGGGGGAAAAACACCTTTTACAGTCTTTCCACATCGGATTTTTGTTGTCTGTGCTGTCTTTCAGTTTTGGCCTCTTATCAAGAGGATTGGCCCATGGTGAACACAAAGGGTGGGGTCCATTGATCTACATATTTATCCTTACACCAGTTCCACATTGTTTTGATCACTGTAGCTTTGTAGGAAATTTTGAAATCAGGAGGTGTGAGTCCTTCAAGATATTTTTAGCTATTGGGGCTCCTATAACTCCAGGTGAATTTGAGTATTGGCATTTCTATTTTTGCAAAAAAAAATGCTGGAATTTTGTCAGGGATTGCATTGAATCTGTAGATGATTTTGGGTAGTGATGCTATCTTAATAATATTAATTCTTCCAATTTATGAACACAGGGTGTTTTTCCATTTATTTAAATTTTCTTTCATTTCTTTCAGCAATGTTTGGAGTTTCCAGTGCCTAAATCTTTTACCTTCTTGGTTAAATTTGTTCCTAGATATTTTATATTTTTGGATGATATTGTAAATGTAATTTTTTCTTAACTTCATCTCTTACTGTGACATTTTGAATTTTGTGAATCCTAGAAAAGATTATGTTCTTGATCTAATCCATTCCTGGGGGGGGGGGGGCTTTGATTGCATTAAACTTAGTTAAGGGACTTTGATTAGATTGCTTGATTAGATCGCTTCAGGGTTTTTGATCAGACTAAATCAGTGAGGCATGACCCAGGCTGGGACTCTGCCCTTTTGCTGGGTTTTATACTGAGAACACACACAGAGAAAGAAGAGACACAGAGAAAGGGAGCTTTGCCATTTTGGCCCTGTCATGTGAGACAGAGAACTTCAGGTTCACCCAGACCTGCAGAAAGAGAAGCCTTGAGAGGCTCAAGGAGATGAGGCCCAGGGAGAGATGCCTGTTCACCACAGCTGAGCTTGAGGAGAAAGGAGAGAGAGAGACCAGCAGACCAGCCATTTTGCCTTGCCACACGGCAGGACCCAAGGATCTGAGAGCAGCCAAACTTTGGTGAGAAAGCACCTCCGATGATGCCTTGATTTGGACATTTCATGGTCTCAGAACTGTAAAATTTTCCCCCTAATAAAGTTCCCATTTAAAAACCAACCCATTTATGGTATTTTTGAATTAGTAGCCTTTGGCAAATTAAAACACCATTTCTGAAGCTGCATTTTCTTGATTGAGCACTTGCCCAATTATTGCAAACCTTTAACTATTTTTCAGAGTTTTGAGGAAGATGGATCTGCCAGTTTTTGCTAAATATTCAAAGATTCTGTGGGGAATATCACCCTGGAGTGTCTTATACCACCATCTTGGTCAAAGAAATTCAAGACTCTATGACAAATTCTTGACATATGCCATAAACTCTCTCAAAAAAATCTGAGAAGTAACCTTTGCATCATCACATGTAGGCCTGATTTTCCCTCACCACTATTATAATACTGCATCATCTCTGAACCATGTAGCACCAACCTGCCTTTCTTTGACTTTATTTTACTTGGGAGTATATAATATATATGCATATATAATTGAATGAATTGAACATTAAAAATTCTAAGTAGAAAGCAATTTTTTCCTTTCTCACTGATTCCCATCACACATTTTAAGGATTTGAACTGTTCTTCACTGCCCATTTAGTAAAATCTAGGCAGATCCCATAGCTTTTTTGGTCATTTTAAGATACATTAAAGTCCAAACCTGTCCAATATGAAAACTCTAAACTGTCATCCAATTAGAACTTTTTCTACTTCTCCAGCTCTCATCTTCCTCAAGCAATGCACCTGCAGTCAACAAGGACAGAGTTGTTTTCTTCTCCCCCCTCACTATACCTCTTACTCCACTTGAGGTTTTATTTTGGACCCTCTAGGGTAGGAGGGGATATGGGAGTGGGGATGCTGGGGGAATAAGAGGAAAGGAGCAAAGCTGTTACGGCAATTTAGCATTAGGGTCCTCGCTGTCCTCTGTATGCCTGAAAGTTTCCTCTTCCTCTGGGTTTGTTGGAGCCCCCATCACTGAGGATCTCTTATCTGAAGTTAGTCTGAGGAGGTATTGCCTCTGACTTGCTGCAATTGCTCCCTGGCCCATTCTCTGGCTTCTGGTTTGTTCCCCCCTCTGTTGGTTCATCTCATCCTTCCAGAAGGCCCTTTTGTGCAAGACCCCTTCAGACATGACCCATGACCAGCTCCTTTCCTCGGAGTCCACCTTTGTATGCATCCTCATCCCAAACTGACAGCACAGATCTTTGCCAGGCAATCTGTTACTCCACAGACTGCTCCAGCTGACCGTTTACTTTTAGGCATTTTAGGTGGGGATACCAGTTCCCCAAATATGATGAAACACAGGTCAATCCCACTAGTTGGTCTCCTTAAGCACCCCATAATGGAATATCCAGCGGCCTTCTTCTCATCATGTCATACAAGAGGAGGACCTGGCTTAGAAGTCATGCTGAGGGCTGGTAATTTCTGACTTAGCTCCTCTCTGCAGGAGTCTCCATAACCAAGCCAGGTCCACAAGGACCATTTCCCCAGAGCCATTCTTTCTTTTGGCAGGTTATCAGACAGGATGTTGGCAGCAGTCTAATACCCAGCTGCAGGGAGCCATGAGCAGAGCTGGGTGTGTGTCCAGAGAGCCCTTCCCACTGTCCATCAGATCAGGCCAGCATGTTAGCACAACCACCAGCAAACAAGCCATGTGCCAGCCCTGGGGGTTCTGTGGGGCAAAGCCAGGCTCACACAGAAGTGTGGCCCCAGCCCTGAGGTGGCACAAACAGAGCTTAATTTCAGGAAGCTCCAGGAAGCCACCCAGGCTTCTTCTGATTTATGGTCCACCCCTGCTCCTACCAAACTGAACACACACTTTAAAATGTTTATTTAGCCACCTTTTATTGGTTGAATAAACTTGGGCAGATTTCAAAAAAAAATTTAACCTAAGAAATTTGCTTATTTTATCTATTAATAATATCTTCTAGAGTTCTGTTTGCCAAACCAGGTAAACCCCTGTGGATCCTTTCATATCCTGGTTTCTATTGTTGATTGAGGCTGGCAGGAAACTGGAAATGTTTTTTCTATGTAGCCAAACACCATTTCAGGTTGTATTTTGAAGGGCAGTAGAGCTGTGGTTAAGAGCTCAGGCTCTACTTGAATTGGAATTCTGGTACCTTCAATTACAAGTTGTAGAACCTGGAACAAACAAGATGTGCATTAACCAAGATGCATTCCATTTCCCCCTCCTGTTCAGTAGGGGTAATAACAGTATTTACCTCCTGGGCTAGCTGTGAGGATTAAATGAGTAAGTACCTGCAAAGTGTTCAGAGCAGGGCCTGGCATACAGTAAATTCTCAGTAAATGCTATCTGTCTTTATAAGATAGGAGATGGTCCCATATTCCAGAGTTATGCCCCATTTTTAACTGTGTCAGAGCACACCATAGTTCTGTATACAGCTTGCTTGGAGAAAGATGTCTAGACTACAGCACAGTTGCTGACATGCTGTAGGTGTGGTCAGTGCTACGCTGCACACTCATGCTGATGGTGGGCATACTGTATCCCAAATGTGCCCCACAAAACCTGGCAGCCTTAGTTTAAAATTTTTATTTTTAAATAATTGTGGCAACATTATATGACATAAAATTTCCCATTTCAACCACTCCCAATCCTATAATTTGCAAGGTTGCCTGGCAGCCTTATTTTGGGGATCCCCAATCATAGGACTATGGGAACATGTTTTGAAGAATCCCAGATCTTGTCCCCCCATCACATCTCCTTAGTGGATTTGCTTTAGCTGAGAAACAAGCAGCAACCCCTGCCAATCCATGGAGCTGAATTCTTAAACCTAAGAAATACTTTGGTCAGCATTTCTTCATGTCTGTCTTGAAAATTTACCCTAATTCAACTGTTTTACAAGGTATTTTGTACTCTGGGTTCTTTGCAACTAGTATCTCTACAGCTCAAACAAATCCTTGCTTTTGAAAATTGATTGACATTGCCTTTTACTTTGTGATATGAAGGTGCTAATGGTAGTTCCTTTCCTGGCTTTACCCGTGCTGTGGATGGAACATACACGACTACCTTGTGATTAGGTCATGTTTAAACAAAGACTTGGCTCAAAAGCTAATAGTAAGTCTGTGCTATCAGTCTTAGTTTGAGTTTGAGTTACTTAAATTTCTCCAAGCTCTCAAAACCAATAAGCAGCCAAAGCACCCCTAGTAAATTTTTTCTGGCATCTTGAATTGGTGGCCCATAGGTTAAGGTTTTCTTAGCTTGAGGAGCAAACAATGACGTCTATATGACAATGTTCTGAACCATGAGAAGGAAGGGCCCCATCCATCCAGGAAGGGCAAAGGGCACACAGCCTGGCTCAGGAAGTCCTCCCACACCTATTTACTGAGAGCCCACAGGAGGCAGCACTCTGCCAGGTGGGGGGAATTCAGGAGTTACGGACAATCTCTCTGCTTTTCATGGAGCTTGAGGTCGAGTGGTGTAAGGGTTGCTCTGATATTTCAAAGCTCTCTCTGAGTTACTTCTATGATTTCCAAAATCTTCCTGCTGAGGATAGCAGGATCTGATAAAATTTTATAAACTGAGGCCATGGACTGCACGTAGTAGGTGCTCAGTGTGTACCTATGAATGTTAAACATCACATTTCTCTTTCCATTCCATTCTTTTCAACTTCCGTTCGCATTTCGTTCCTGCAAAAACCTAGGAGATCCAGTACTGTGGGAAACCCCATGTGATTGGTGAAAAATAAGGGGAAGGGCGGGTACCTGTGGCCACCACCCTGACTAGTGGTCAAGAACTTCGATTTGGAGCCAGACTGCCTGAGTTTTGGGGTCTGGTTTTGCCACTGGCAGGGCAGGTTACTTAACACTCTGAGCTTATTTCCTAAACAGCAACAAAGGGATAATAACAAATATAATAATGCATGTAAAAGCACTTAGCATAGTACCTGGCAAATAGAAATGCCTAATTAATGTTGTTATCATCATTACAGTCCTTAAAATGTTTAATGTTGAAAACTGGTGCCATGCTGGTATCAGTCATCACAATCACCTGGAGGGCTTGTTAAAACCCAGATTGCTGGTTCTAACTCCCAGAGTTTCTGATTCAGTAGGTCTGGGGTGGGGCCTGAGACTTTGCATTTCTAATAGGTTTCCAGATTATGCTGATGCTGCTGATCTGAGACCACACTTTGAGAACCACTGGTTTGATTATATATGCCCTTAGTCAAATCATCCCTTTCTTATTCCTTTTAAGGAAAATCAGAAGCACCCCAACTAGGCATTTTCACCTGGGCTCAAAATATTGTCAAAGATGACAAAGGAGTAGATCAACTTTTAGAGCTTTGTATGGATCGGCAGACGCTCTAACCCTGCAGACAAAGAAGTGCCAACTCCTGAACATTCAGGGAGAGATGGGGCCTCCCTTCTCCCCTTCCTCCCACTGACAGCCACGTGTTCCCCAGCAGGAGAGTTTGCCCCAGTTTTGCCTAGACTTCAAAGGAAGGCCTGTTCACCAAATGTGGGCCCATGAAGAACAATTGCATTGTTTCAGGGAGCCCCTGGAGTTGCTGCAGCCTCAGGGCGATTCTCACGCCCTGATGGAGTCTGGCACCAGCATTTCCAAACTCTCCTGAGTCCGGGGCAGAACCCCACTCAGCACGAAAAAAGCCATTGCGCTCTACCTTTGCACCCTTTATGATACAACTGACATCTCTCAAATTCACAGACAAGTCTGGATTGCATTTGAAACACAGTGTGGGGCTCACGGACACATATTTTCTGATAGACTGTTGAGGAGAAGCCCAGCTTGAAGGGTGTTGAAATTCCAGAATGGTTGTCAGTCACTGCTGTGACCAGCCCCTCCATTCAGCACCCGGAATTGGCTGGGTGGAAGGCAGCAGCTGGTTTCTTCATGAGATTGACTATCACTCACTTGATTTAACCTCTCCACATGCTGTGAGGTTGGGGGTGGCTCAGCATCCAGTGAGTCCTTGTTGGATGAATGTCTGCAGAGCTGTCTTAGTTCTACCCAGTATCAGATCTGGTGGGCCCCGTAACACCTATGTAGGCATTGGCCACTGAAGCTACCCTTCAGGTGGCAACAGGGCTGGCTCCATGGGCATGAAACTTCAAGCCTCTGGTATTCAGAAGGGCCTGCACTTATTTAGTTCTCTGTGGTTATTGCCATGAAATTCTGAATAAGTTTTGAAAAGGGGATCTTGAATTTTCATTTTGCATTGGGCCCTGCAAATTATGTAGCCGATCCTGGGTGGCAGTCTCAAACAGAAAGCAACAGTAATTACGTCACAGAGGAAACCGATTTTGATTATGCCTAATACATCAAGTGAGCTCTCAGATTTGCTATTCTGAAAACCTAGTAGTGCCAATGAGGAGGGATTGCTAAAGTTCACTTACTACAAGTGAATCCACCCATCTCCTGACTCTGAAACCTCTTTGTTGAAGACCTGTTGGGTGTAAAGATTAGGATGGTGGGTAGAATCAGTGAGAAGCTTTTCTCTGTAAAACCTTTTAAACTAAATTAGCATACCTTGAGAGAAATCTGATTAGTGTGAGTCAATATATTCAGATGGTGTTTCTAATGAGACCCAGGGATTGTCCCATAATGAGTTCACAAGCATCTCTAGGGCACTGACCCTACATTATAGAATCCCTTGTACTTGGAATATGGTAGGGTACACTCAATATTTATTGTTGTTGATGATGGTGCAGACAATGAACTCAGGTTTCATCTTCATCTCGTTTGGACTCCCTTGGAGCTAGGGCCACTCAACACCCAGAAAAATGCCACAAGGGGTGGAACAAGGAGTCTGAATACGGACACAACATCACAAATTCAGGCCTAAGCTGGAGAAACTGTTAAGAATGCTGCTTGTTCAATGGATGGGACATTGGTGTTGTCATTATGTATTGTGAGGGTGAGAACATCACAGGAAGGAGAAGCTGGGGGGGCAAGTAAGAGCTGGAGTCCAGGTGAAGGACTTGGCTCTGGGTGCTGCCCGTTTCCTGGACAGATGTTTCTCAGAAACAATGAAGGGATGTGGCCCTGCCCAACCTTGCTCTGCTTCATAGCTCCCCACTCCCTTCCTCACACCCTACAGGGCACCTTCTCTGTGTTCCTTGAACATACCACACTCTTAATGGGACCTGTGCACTGCCCCTCCCTTATGTTTGGGACAACCTTCCCTCTTTTTCCTTACTCCCTATGTGTATATCCTTCAAGTCTTGGCTCAGCTGTTCTGGCCTCTGGAAAGCCTCCCCTGATGCTCTACACCCCCACCCCCTGATAGGTCTGGGTGCCCCTGTTACAGAGACCAGTGATTAGGAGCACAAGCTCTGGACATAATCCACCCGGGCTTGAATCTCGGCTCCTCCACTTATTAACTGTGTCCTTGGACAAGTTATTAATCCTTACCATAAAGAGGGGAAATTAGTAGTAGCTAACTCATAGGATGGTTGTGAAGATTAAAGAGTTAATCTATTAATCAGAGAACAGTTTCTCACATATAGGAAAGCTCAACCAATGCTGCTGTTATTATTATGCACTACCAAGTCCCTGTGCACTTGCCTTCTTGTTTTACTTAGCATCTCCCACTGTAGTTTCATCCTCTAGAAAGCAAGCTCTATGAGGGAAGGACTTTCCTTTGTCCAATGCCGTGTGTCCAGTAGGGCGACCAACCATCCCATTTACCTGGGACTGAGGGGGTTCACAGGAAGCAAGACTTTCAGTGCTAAAACTGGAAAAGTCCCGGGACAACCTGGGTAAGTTGAGACAGAGCCTGGTATAGCAGAATTTCAATAAATATTTGTTGAATGAATGAATGCTGAATGCTTATTTACTTATCTGTTTCTCTTACACAGTTACAGGAATTATGAGATAGGGGGATGTCTTTTTCCTTTTTATCAGAATATCCTTTGTGCATAGCACAATATCTGGTACACATTAGGTGCTTCAACACTTTTCAAGGGAAGAAGAGAGCAAATTAATCATAAAAACTCAGGTAATAGACTCTGGTATTGGTAGCTCAATTAATGAAATTGATCCAGATAAAAGTTATTGTCACAATGACTATGTCAGTAAGTCATGATACCATGAAATGTCAGTAAGCTTCACTTTGTCTGGTCTAGAATGGAGCTTAGCTTGGTTGAGTGGCTCTGCTTCAAGCAGCAGGTCCATTTGGACTTATTTGGGGAGTCTACAACATATGTGTTCACTCTGGGCCCAGGATGAAGGGTAGCAACTACTCAGGGGAGGCTCCTTTCAGGGCTTTGGTAAAAGTGCAAAAGGGCAAGCAGAGAAGCCAAAGGTTTCGTAAGGCTAGTTTGAGACCTGTATACTGTTATATTTATCCACATTCCTTTACCTAAAGGAAGTCACAGGGCCAAACCCAAAGTCAAGAGGCAGGGAGGAACTCTCAGCCAATATGAAGTCATGACAAGGATGTGACTCTAGAAGGGAGATCTGGGGCCAATAATTCAACCTGCCACCCTAATCCTATTTTTCCAAATACCCTAATCTGCACTCTAGTCATAACACAGGAACGTTGCTTCTTGTGCATCTAGCACTAACCAAATACCAACCAACCAGGTGCTGAGCAAATACCAAATGAATTTAAATGGAGACATACATCTCACAGTTTAAAATTTCCAAATGTTACCACGTAAGTCAGTTCATAAAAAAATCTCCTGGGTTGCATATTAAAATGCAAATATCCTACTCCCAGATAGCATTGCAAGGAAGTCCAGCGATCAGGAATCTACATTTTCACAAGAACCTCATGTGAAACAGACATCATATTTTGGGATAAACTGCCTTAATCCTTAACTCTGGCAGTGGGTTAATCAATATTATAACGCTAGCAACTTTGGGCAGTTCTGGTGAAATTCTTGGACACGTGCTTCATAAACTTTTATACAAATGAATGGCTTTTCTGATCTCTCTCATTCTCATTTCTGCATGAAATGGTGTCTTGGCCATGTCACTGTCCACCAGCTTTGAGCTTCTTGTTTCTGGACACTCTCAGCACATAAATCATAGGGCCATCATTAGAGCCTGAAAATAAACCTCTTGTGATTATGCATAACTGTAGAAGGCATTTATCATTTTTGCCCATTCAGCAGTCAGACTTTTCTACTTCATCCAGATTTCCCCCCAGTAGGCTCTCCCTCCCATCTTTCAATACATGGGGTTACAATGATGCTGACCTGAAAACCCTAGGGATTCCAGGGAGCACTGATTATTGAGAAGAACCGTGTATCCCAGTCTGGACCTCTCCTCTGCCTGTACTGTTTGCTAAGCTGGTAGAATGACAGTCTAGAGCTTGGCCGGCTTGGCCTCCACAGTAGCATAAGCCTGCTTGAGAGTGAAGTCTACACAAAAGAAAGCAGAGCAAAGGATTTTGGCAACAGCTCTGAGCACGTGAATCCAGCTGTGCCTGAAGATGTATCCCCTGGACCTTTCCAATACAGGGCCTCTGTTGTTTAAGCTAGTTTGCTTTCTTTCACTTGCGACTGAAAGGCTCCTGACTGATATGTCACAGTCTGATACTGAGACCAATAGGACTACAAACCAATGAGACTGATTAGAGCTTAGAAAAACCCAGTCACTCAGCTAGTCTCTCCCTCCCCCCCCCGTCACACACTCACACACACACACACACACACACACACACACACACACGGAGTTTATCTCAGCAACCAGACTTGGGGACTAAACTTCATTAGCAGTTATTAAGGTACTTCAAAAGGAAAATAGATTGATTTAAAAAATGAACACAGCTATCAAATATATCTGTATATTCTTCAAAAAAATTTTTAAAATTCTAGTAACATATATATAACCTAAAATTTCCCCTTTAACCACATATATCCATGTATTCTAAGCAAGACCTAAATCCATTATTTAAAAATTTCCTTCTTACTTAAATTGCCCAAACATTTCCATTTTCTCTCTCCCAACTCCCACTAGTAACATTTTCAGTGGCTTCCTCCCAGAGAAGGTTCTCTCTGAAATCATTTCTTTTTTTTTCTATTTAGCCATGATAAAAGGATAGAAACCTAACTTCAGACGGCAGGAAATAATGCATCACTTTGAACAACTTGTCTTTTATGATAATATGGCTAGGTAGGGTGGTTTCAAAGTGACAGGATATTACCTTAAACATTTACAAAGCTGTGGTTAAACCAGTCTTCTTAGACTACCTTTTCAACCCATGGAGCTTACATAAATATTTGGCTGCTGATGACAGGACTAATAAATCTGTTTAGAATGTTGCAGCAATATTTACTTACAAAGTAAAGGCATAAGTCCACTTTGGTCAATAATTTTTAAAAGGAGAAATGCTACTTTTTTAGCACCTTGCATAAATATTTGCAAGACCTATAAATCCAAGATAACCCTGACTCTTCCCTAAAGCTTTTTACCGCTTCTTACCACTTTCCACCCAAATGCCCCTTTTAAATGTCACTCAGTTAAGTCAGAACAGCCTGACATTTACTTGAGATGAAGAAAGCAACTGGTTCTGGGCTTTAATGGAGGAATTATTAGATCTAATGACCCAAAATTCTGCAGGGCACTTTCAGGCTATGGAAACTTCTTTTGCCCCTAAAACTTGTGAATTAGAACACGAAAATTTGGGGGATAAATCTTATTATGTCTAACGGGAATTAAAGGATGCACTCCCTGCTTGATCTTCCACATTATAGGGATTCTAGAAAGTACTTGAAACAAAAAAATTAGAAAGGATGGCAGCTTGTCTGGGCACTGCTTCCCTTGGAGAAACTAAGATTGGTTACCTAAATGTAAGGGACAAGGCTGCTGGACAAACTGGAATGAGTCCCCGTCCTTATGAAATGGAGTGAGATGATATCTGATTTCTCTCTGCTCCTTTTCAAGAGCAGAGTTTCTTCTTGCTTTCAAGGGATGATTCCTCAGGAAGAAGGATACCAACAGTGGGGGACATCTCTTTATTAGGGTCAAGCAACAAAATAACCTCTTGATTGCCTAATGCATCACTGTGCTTTTTTAATTTTTTTTAATGACTGAGTGTTTAAAAATCTTTAAGAAGCATTTCCTATTTACCAGACAGCAGAGAAACAAGGCAGTGCAAAACACATGCCAAACACAAAATACCACAGAATTACAAAGTATTTGTCATTTGCATATTACAGTTTTGTTATCAGGTTTAATTTCCAGGGAGTGTTACTAAGCAAGTGGTCAGGACTTGTGATTGATGTATAAAGATGGTATTTCAAGGTTTCATGTAAAAATTGCTTTTTTCCTAGCCTCCTGGCATGAAAATTCCTGGGGATGGTGAACAAAAGAACTTGCTTCGGTATTCACATTATCTAAGGGTGGAAAGAAAGATGATGACTTTGATGTTCTGAGGAGGAAAGAAGATATTTGGTATTTATCCTTTTCTAGGAGGTGAATTCATACCAGATGGTCCGTTTAAAATAGACCCCATTCTAAACCACTTTGCATTAAGTGGGGCCATACAGAAAGACTTCATTTCCTCTTTGGCAGTTGCTGATGTGAGATCAGCCTCCTCGAAGTGGCAGCGCTGCCTGCTTGCTTCCGCTGCCAGGCTGCAGGATCTCTCCTGCTGATGTACTGCTGCCCACAAAGGCCAGTCTGCCCAAAGTAACTCCAGGTAAGAGGCATCTCTGCCAGGGACTGCCATTTGGGTCATCACAATTTCTCCTGTCTCTGAGAATGCCTGATGCTAACAATACATTGCTTATGGGTTTCATTTATTCCTGGGAGTATTGGGGAAGGTTTCACCAAAATTAAAGAAATTAGTCAGGATGGGCTAAGTGCTGTAACAAACAACCCCAGGCATGGCACTAGGTTCTGGAGACATTGTAGTAAACAGAAAAAAAGTCCCTGCCCTCATGGAGCTTCCATTTGAGTATAGCTTTCAGGGTAACAATGAGTTTCTACAATGAATAATATTCTCCATCAAATGTTGACTCTGGAAGATTCCCACATCATTATCCCTTTCCATAAGGCAAGGACCTCGGTGGATGTGTGCTATTTACATATAGAAAGAGAAGGAAAGAGAAGCAAAGCATTAAAGCAGCTCTCTTTCTTGCCAACTAGAAAAAACACCTTCCAGTTTCTCTCACTTGGTCCTCCTTCAAATGTCTCAGCTTCTCCTGTGGTTTTCAATCCTGGCTGCACATTAAAATCACTGGGGAGTTTTAAAAAATATTGAAGATTTTGACTTAGTTGGACTGGGAGTTTGTCCCAGGAATGGGTTTTATTTTTTTACTTAATTCTCCAGGTGAGTCTGGTGGGCTTATCATGGTTTACAATCATGGAGTTAGCATCCTTCTTGGACTGGTGGCAGTAGAGAAACCAGGAATGGGAAAGTTCTTATTATAGTATTTGTAAAGCATTAAGCTAAATATGCTCAAAAGTTAGGAAGATATAGACATCATTTTGAACATTTCACACTGTTCTAGTTTGCTAGGCTGCCGAAAGCAATATACTGGAAATGAGTCGGCTTTTACAATGGGAATTTATTAGCTTACAACTTACAGTTCCGAGGTCATAAAAATGTCCAAACTAAGGTATCATCAAGACAATACCTTCTTCTTGAAGAGCCCCTGCTGGTGATCCTGGATTCCTCTGTCACATGGCAAGGCACATGGCGGTGCCTGCTTGTCTCTCTCTTCTTTTCCAAGTTTCATTGTTTCCAGCTTCTTGCTTCTGTGGCTTTCTCTCTTTTTTCTGAATTTTATTCTCCTATAAAGGACTCTAGTAAGAGGATTAAGATCCTCCCTGTATGAGGTGGGTCACGTGTCAACTTAAGTAAGATTCTACTCACCAAAAGAGCCAACTTACAATGGGTCCACACCCATAAGAATGGGTTAACTTTAAGAACATACTTTTCTGGGGTACATACAGCTTCAAACCATCACCACACATTACAGGTGTCTCTATCAATGCACAAATGAGAATTGAGAGTCTTCTATGTGTTCAGCATGAGATGGAGGGTAATGGGGAAATAAAAATAAATAAGATACAATTTCATTCCTGCCTTCTAGTTACTCACAGTATATGTGGAAGGAAATGAGATAAATAAACCAACAGCTACTACCTAATGAAATAGATGAAACCTGAGGACAGGGATTTTTTAATTTGACTTTTTTCCCTGATATATCCACATTTCCTAGACAGTACCTGACACATAGAGGTGCTCAGTATGTATTTGTTGAGTTAATAAATTTGAACAGTTATGAGAGATATGACAAATGGTTGATACCTTTACTAAGTACATTGTAAACATAGGCAAGAAATAGATCAATTCTTAATAATCGGTAACTATGTTAAAGACCTAAATATATAAGTAACCAAATTTAAAATGTGAGTAAACAGATGTATGGAGAAAAGTTGAACTTCATTAGTATCCCAATGAAAGCAAATTAAAATATAAATTAAGTTTTCATTTTTATTTAATTAAACTAGGTAAAGTATAAGTAATCCGAAGGGAAGGTGAAGAAAAAGGAGCACTCATCCTTTTCTATTCATGCTGCAAATTAGTACAACAGTTTCTAGAAAGCAATTTGAAATAATATAAGGACCATAAAAATATTCAGAACAGCAAAGTCACTTCTGATAATCTATCACCAGATAATGAAACAAATTATGAAAAAGTTGTGCTTATAAAGATATACATTTTAATATTATTTATAATGAGAAATGAAAACAACCAAATGCCCTCACGCAGAGGAAAAATTAAGTAATTTACAGTCAATTCATTAAATGAAACATTGTGTAGTCATTAAAGGTGATGGCTATGAAGTTTTTCTCAGTGTAGAAAAATGCTTGGGCATTATAAAAAGAGAAAAACTGGCACAAAAAATTATTTATACCCCTGCCTTAAAATAACTTTTAGAATGAGACAGTAATAAAGACTGCATTTGGAAAATATCCCATGAAATACATGGGCATATGAAAGAGAGAAAAGCATTGTACAAAAATTATAAAAGTTATTATTAAAGTGATGGGCTTATGAGTGATCTTTCTAAAAGTATGATAAAAATTTAACCAATTTTATGTGTACAATCCAGTGATATCAATTACGTTTGCAATATTGTGCCACCTTTACTGCCATGCATTACCAAAACTCTTTCATCACCCCAAACGGAAACCCTAAACCCATCCAGCAATAACTCCCCACTGCTCCCCCTGCTCCAGCCCCAGTAACCTGCAATCCACCTTCTTTATAGACTAACCCACAATAGGTATTTAATATGAGTGAAATCATACAATATTTGTCTTTTTATGTTTGCTTATTTCACTCAACATAATGTCTCCATGGCTTATTCATGTTGTAACATGCATAAGAACGTCATTCTTTTTTTATGGCTGAGAATATTCAATTTTTTATGTATACCATATTTTGTGTATCCATTCCTCTGTTGATGGACACTTAGGTTGCCTCCATCTTTTGGCTATTGTGAATAATGTTGCTATAAACATGATGTACAAATATCTGTTCGAGTCCCTGCTTTCACTTCTTTTGGGAATACACCTAGAAGTGGGGTTGCAGGGTCATATGGTAATTCTATACTTAACTTTCTGAGGAGCCACCAAACTGTCTTCCACAGCAGCTGCACCATTTACATTCCTACCAGCAATGCACAAGGGTTTCTATTTCTCCACTTGTTATTTTCCACTTTTTCTTTTAAAATAATAGCTATCCTAGTGGGTATGAAGTGGTATTTCATTGTGGTTTTGATTTGCATTCCCATAATGGCTCATTATAATGAAGATCTTTTCATTTACTTATTGGCCATTTGTATATCTTTGTAAAAATGTTTTTTCAAGTCCTTTGCCCATATTTTAACTGAGTTATTTTTCTTTTTGTTGTTGAGTTGTAAGAGTTCTTTCTATATTGTGGATATTAAACCCTTATCAGATATATGATTTCCAAATATTTTCTCCCATTCTGTCTATTGTCCTTTCATTTCCTTGATAATGTCCTTTGATGCACAAAATTTTTAATTTTGATGGAGTCCAATTTATCGATTTTCTTTTGTTGCTTGTGTATGTGTGATTTTTAAATACTGTTTTCCAAGTAGTCTGTGATTTTTTTCTATTGATTTTATCATTTAAAATATTTTTAAATGTTTTTGTTTAAAAGAAAAAAGAAAACAAAGTGCTACGAAAATGTAATTAGCTCCTTCCAGGAGAGTCAAGGGCAACTCACAACAGTTGGTACTCAGCTGCTGTTCAAGGATGAATGTATTAGTCAGAATGGGAAACGCTCTAGCAAGCAACCCCAAATCTCAGTGATTAACACAATAAGATATTTATTCCTCACTTCTAAATGCGTGCTGGGCAGATGATCTTCCACATGGTGATCTGGGACCTATGCTCCTTTATCTCACGGCTCCATCGTCCTTTGGGGTCAGAGGTCTTCCATATCCAGACAGCAGATGATGGGAGGTGAGAGACGGAATGGACATTCCCATAGGGCATTCTGGTGGCCAGATCAGAAAGTGGCACACATCACATCTACCCAGATACCACTGGCCAGAACTAGACACACAACGCCTTCTAGATGCAAAGGGACTAGAAAATGTAACCTTCCAGTGTTCCCAGAAGGAAAATGAAATGGTTTGGTATACACAAAGTATCGCCTCTGCCACGATGAATTATATGATAGAAGGAGAAGAAATAGTATGTTGCTTGTGGAGAGATTAGCCTGGTGGGGGCTACTGAGTATCCCAGTTTGACTCAAGTTGAAGCCTGAAAAGCACATAGTGCTCTTGATATGTGCAGTGCTTGAAGGTGATGGTGGTGTAAGGAATCTAGTCAAAGATAGGGGCAGGGAGTGGAAAGGTGAAAGATTAGCCTGAAAGGATGGTTGTAGCCAGACTATGAAGTACCTTCCATGTTTTGTAAAGGGGTTTTCAACTTTAGCCCATATACCATGGAGAGCCAATTAAAATATTTAGTAAGGGTCACATTTACTATTAGAAAAGTCATTCTGGAGTATAGATTGGAGAGAAAGAGTCTGGAAGGAGGAAGATTCGTTTTGAATTCATATTTTTAAGGGAATAATTGGTTCCTTTAATTTATGGAAAGCATTGAGACTCTATATTTATGGTCAAACGACACTAACCGCACACCCACTATTCGCTCTGTACTCCTAAACATTATGGGGAATGGGTTCCTCTAATCCAGAAGCTTTCAGTTTAGTGGGAGGACACACGAGAGATGCAAAAGAATAGAGCAAGCATAACTTCTAGAGCATACTCAGATCCTCAATGAAACCTGAAAGGCTAGAATTTTATGGACTGAATTATTGTACTTAAATGAAACTATATCATACATGTTGTAGCTGATACATCATTAAACATAAGGAGGTGATTCAGATGGTAGGTGGCCAAAAAGAGTGACAACATCTAATGCAATTATTATCAATCAGTATATGGGGTCTGTTAAAGTAAAAATGTCTTTAGGAGGGTTTATTAGTTTCCTGAAGCTGTTGTAACAAATTATCAAAACTCAGATGGCTTAAAACAACAGAAATTTATTCTCATACAGATCTGGAGACCAGAAGTCCAAAGTCAAGGTGTCAGCAGGGCTGCACTGCCTCTAGAGGCTCTCGGGGAGAGTGTCTGGTGCCTGCCGGCATTCCTTGACTTGTGGCCTCATCACTCCCCTCAATGCCCCTGTAGTCTCTTCTGACTACAGTGCCCCTCTTTCTCTTCTGCCTATGTCCTTCTCTGTGTATCTCTCATAATGGCATTTGTTATTGGATTTTGATACCATCTGGATAATCCAGGATTCTCTCTTCACTTTGAGATCCTTAGCCTAATCACATTTGCAAAGACCCTTTTTCCAAATAAAGTAACATCCACAGAGACGTAGGCTTTTCGGGGTTGTTATTCAACCCACTTGGGAAGACAACACATTCATGTAGACATAGTTTCATGAACTCCTCTATATGAATTGGTTCAGCAGGACATCCCACTGTTTTTGGTGGCACTGCGCAGGGCCTGACGGTGTGTTTCCTAATGGACTGAGAAGGATGAGTAGGAAAAGAGAGACACTGAAGAGGGTGGGGGTGGGGATAAAGATAGCTGTGCTTCCTTTACAGTGTTGCTCAGCATATTTGAGAAATGAATACTACCTTTCAAAGTGGGTCCCACTTTTCCTTCTCCATTGTTATAAGTGTGTCATCTTTCTTCTCCTTCCAGAAATGTCAGTTATTCATAATTATAAGTCTTATCTTGGAGACCACCTCATAAGGAAACTTTTGCCATCACCCCCAACCCATGTCCATGAGGATAGAAACCAAGATTCATATTCAGACAATTCAATAAATAATATTTCTGGATTAAAATTTGAAACTAAGAAATCATTGAACCGGCTTTCTTCTGAAATGTTCGTTCTGGACAAACTGAAATTGCTGCCCTTTTGGTAGTGTTCATTGGAAAGGAAAGGATAATTCCACAGCCCATCTTTTAAGGGCATCCCACTGGGAAGTGAAAACGTCTGTACATGAGTGTTACAAAGAAGGCCGTGTTCACCTACAGAGTGTAATTTCCCTGGAGGGTGGCAGAGTCCTACCAACTATTCTATGGGGACAAAACTTAGTGTTTGGCATCCAAAAATGACATCATATCCACCTAACTTTCGGTAAATCATGGGTTTGGTTTGATTGGTTGCATTTCAAAACCAAGAGGAAAATTGGAGAATAAAGCTTGTTTCTTTTGATCACACCCTGGTGTACACAGACAGAAATTAAATAGAAGAACTAGCTGTTACCAAGTAGTGAAAATATTGGGATAAATAATAGACCATGATACATCACAAGAAATTTCTGCAAAGCTGAATTAGCTGCAGTTAGGCAATAGGGTCTGTTAAATGCCTTCTGAGCACTTCCCTCTTCTAGTCTCTTTTACATACTGGGTCCTCAGTAAGGTTGATTAGTGCTGACTGGGTCTTTGAAACCACCTGAATGCTTGAGAATAGTCTGTGCCTGTGTGGCCTGAGGGGTCTCAAACAGCCCCCGCATGCTCAGGGACTGACGTGCTTGCCAATTCAGGAACCCCTTACCCTGCAAATTCTGACAATCATGACAAACAAAAAATAGATGTTCTCTTCTTGTTCTTTAGCTTTAAACCTTTCAGACATCTTTCCAGAGAAGAATCTTCATACTATACATATGCATATGGCCGCTGTGCTAGGTGCTGGGACAAATTAGAGGTGACTCACACACAGAACATGCACTTTGAGGCTCCAGGCCCAGTCACGGTGTGTGGCATATTCCCAGGTAATTCTAATATAAGGGAGACAGTGGTAAATGACAGGAAAGAGGTGCAAATGAAGAACGGGGCAGGGAGGATAGGCAGGGAAGAGATTGCTTACAGGTTATATTAGTGGTCAACCCCTGGTCAGCATTAGCTCCACAAAGGCTTACGCCATAAGGAGGCATTGCAGAAACGGAGATGACAGGGTTCAACAAAAGAAGGAAATGGGAAGGGTGGTGGATAGCTGGAGGCTGATCAGAGGAAGGATTTTGTATTGGCTGAAAGTTCTGGTCATGTGTGTAGGCAGAGAGGAAGAAATAAGAAGAAAGGAAGGGTTTGAAAACTAGAGTAGAGAATTGACCTGGAAGAGGATTGAGCCCATAAAAGTGCTCCAAAAGACTTTTAAAGACTGTTATTTGTAATAGCTCCAAACTGGAAGCAACCCAAATGTCCAAAACAGGCTAAATAAATTATGGTATATTAATACAGTGGAATGCTATATGGCAAAGAAAAAGAATGAAATGCTGATGTTTTATGAACAATATGATTGATTCTCATAGACATAATGTTGAGTGACAGGAGTATAAAATAAAAATAGAATAGTCAGAAAGGGTTACATATGATATGATTCCATTTACATGAAGTTCAAAGATCATCATTACTAATTTATGATGATAGTGGTCAGAATAGTGATCACCCTTACCAGGGTGCTAGCTAGAATGGCCACAGAGAAGCCTGCTGGGATGTTGGAAATATCCCATGTCTTGATCTGGGTGCTGATAGTATGGATATATACATGTGTGAAATTCACTGAACTGTACACTTAAGATTTGTGCATTTACTATATGTAATTTATCCTTCAATAGAGAGAAAAAGAATGAGAGATATTGAGAGAGACAGAGGGAGAGAGAGAGAGAGAGAGAGAGAGAGAGAGCTGTTGGCAAGGGCAGCCTGAGAATGAAAGCATCATGATGATGCAAGGACATTTGATCTGGATCTTGGAGGAAGCTTAGATTTAGGGTAAGCAGAGAAGAGAAGTGATAGCATTCCAGAAAAAAGGAACAGTATGCTCAAAGGCATGGCATTGGGGAAGTGTACAGAATGTTCTGGCACAGAGAAGAAGCAAGGATTTCATGTACTGGGAGTGGCTCCAGAATCTGCTAGCTGTGTCTGGAGGAGTCCACTTATGGCCCCATGTATCAGTCAGTAATGGATGAAGAGTGATAGGTCTTACACATACGTGGGAGGCTGTGAGCTAAGTAGGAGGTGGGATGGTTAAGAAAACATTTTTACTTGGTTAGATATAAATAAAATACAACACAGAGAATTACCAAGTCAGTTCCATATAGTTAGTTAATATAGTAAAAAGAAAGACAAGGCAGCCATGCCACCATGCTTACCAAGTCTCTGTGCTTATGGAATGAGCTAAAGCCTTACCCCAAACCTCTTCAAGGTATCACAACAGTTGGGCCATGTGGTATAGCAACAATGGAATTTGAACTACAGACCAACAGATCTGGTTCAAATGCTGATTCTGCCACTTTTTAGCCCTATGACTTTAGGCAAATGATCTGACCTCCCTGAGTCTTAGTTTACTCATATGTAAATGGAAATAATATAACAGTATCAACTCAGGGAGTAGCTGCAAGGTTTAATGAGGTAATGCTTACAATGAGCCAAGCCCTATGCCTGGCATGTGGTGAGCACTTGGTAAATGTTAGCTGTTAACATTATGATTATAAAAGACAGGAGGTGATGTTAGTGTTCTCTGCCTCTGCCACAGGGTACTAAGACTTTCATGACTTACAAGGTCCTTGTGATGGAGAGTGCTAGTTGCCTACCCAATACGCATTTCCCCTTCTCCCTTACTAACTGATCCTTAATTTTCTTCAATATAGCAATGTGTCCAAATTAAACACACACACATGTGCACACACACAAATTTTCTTGGCTTCCCTTGCAGCTAAGGGTTATCATGTTCTGACCAATGAGATGTAAGCTTTGGGTGTGCCCTCTGGAAAACTCTTTAAGTCAGCAGACTATGTTTGAGGCATACACTATTTATACTTCCTGCAATTCTTCCTCTTTTCTGTCTGAAACATAGACAGGATGGCTGAAATGTCAGCCTCCTGGTTGAACCCTGTGGTGATCTTAAGGAAGGAATCCTTGCACTAAGAGCAGGAAAGATGTTGCCTGGATCTCAGATGACAAAGGAATTTCCTGTTAGTCCTGGGCTGCAGACCTCTTAACTTCTAATCACATGATAAACATAAAGCACCTATTCTAAGTCACTATTTTTTAAAAAAAATATTTCTATTTTAGTTGGCTAAAGGCTTCCAATGCAAAAATACCAGAAATGGGTCAGCTTTTATAATGGGAATTTATTAGGGTAAAATCTTACCATTTCAAGGATGTGAACATGCCCAAATCAAGGCATCATCAGAGATGCTGTCTCACCAAATTGCAGCTGTGGGCGATCAGGTACATGCCATCTCTCCCTCTCCTCGTGGCTTCAGCTTTGGCTGCTCCCCTAATTCCAGCCTCCAGCCTCTTTCTTAGCCTCTCAGGATTTCTCTGTTTCTGTGCCTGCAGGCAATCCTGGAGTCCCTCTCTCACACGGCAGGGTAAAATGGTGGCTCTCTTTTCCTGTCTGTGGCTTTTTTCTCTGTGTGTCTCTGAATGTTTCTCCTGTTTATACAGACTCCAGTAAGAGGGCAGGCACTCACCCTGGGTCACACCTCATTGAAGCACTCCAGTCAAAGGACCCCAACTGAATTCAATCCAATCAAAGGGTCCCACACCCACAAGAATGGATGAGTTCCAAGAATATGATTTTTCCTGGGATTCACAAAAGTTTCAAATTGTCACACTTTGATACTCACCACTTATTGCAAATTTGAATTGATACATTTCCCTTTGACCAAAAACATGTGGTCAGGAGCTGGCATGGCTTGGATTGATGGCAGAATTCCTGGGTAGGCAACTAGTTCCTTCCCTGCCCTGGTCTCTCTTTCTCTCTCCTATGCACACTTGTAGTGGCTGAAATGAATGGTGGTCCCCCAAAAAGATAGGTCCATGTCCTAATCCCTAGAACCAGTGAATGCTACCTTATTTGAAAATTGGCCTTTGCAGGTGTAGTTAAGGATCTTGAGAGGAGGAACTTAAGCAGATCATCATGGATTATCTGGGTGGGCCCTAAATCCAATGGCAAGTGTCCTTATAAAAGACACCCAGAGAAGAACAGTGACATAAAAGGAGGAGGCAATGTGACCATGGAGGCAAAGATTCAAGTAATGCAGAATGCTCACAGCCATCAGAGGCTGGGAGATGTGAGTGTGGACTTCTGGCCTCCAGCACTGTGGGAGAAGACATCTCTGGTGCTTTAGCCATCCAGCTTTTGATAATTTGTTATAGCAGCCACAGGAAACTAATGCATATCGTTGACACACTGCATCTCAGGCTTGCATTGTGCAGGGTTGGGGCCTTGAACCATCTGTGACTCCTCAATAAGTTCTTTCTGAACCAATTGGGCATGTTCTCATGTCAGAAACTGGTAGGCCAGGCTGCAATTCCTTCCTGAGGGAGAAAGAAGCAGGTCCATGACACTGACATTCCCTGCATATTCTCCTCCACAGATTCTGTAAACAGCTGTATTCCAGCAGCAGCTGCAACCCTACCATACACAGATGAGTAAAACCATTTGTAACCCATCTGGAGAAGACAGCCAGATTCCCTTTTCTCTGAGTTTAGAAATCTAAACACATTTTCCAGCTTATCAAACTTCCTGAAGGACTGGGATATATTATGTGGTTGCATAATACAGTTAAGTGACTGTACTGCCTGTGTCCTCTCCTCTGTCCACCCCCAGGCTGGGACCAAAGTTAGGGGAGGAAGTGGGGTGGAGAGGACTGGAGTTGGAGGATGGGAAACACAGGGCAGGAAACATGGGTAAGCATGCTTGAGAACCCTCCACTAGGAGGCAGAAAGCATGAGTAAGCATGCTCAAGAATCTTCCACTAGATGGGCAAGAAACATAGGTAAGCATGCTCAAGAACCCTCCACTAGGAGGCTGAAAGCATGGGTAAGTGTACTCAAGAACCCTCCACTAGATGGGCAGGAAGCATGGTAAGCATGCTCAAGAACCCTCCACTAGGAGGCTGAAAGCATGGGTAAGTGTGCTCAAGAACCTTCCACTAGGCGGGCAGGAAGCATGGGTAAGCATGCTCAAGAACTAGCTATGGAAAGAAAACCTGTCGCACAATCTTTGTCATAGCTGGAAAGCAACATAGGGTGGTGGATATGTGGTGTTGTCAGTCATGAATTTGAGTCCAGGTTCTTCCTCTAACAATTAAATCTTTAAGATTTGTTTGCCTTATTCACAAAATGGGGATAGTAACTCTACCTACTTCTTAGAGTTGTTGTGGGGATTAATGTATGGCAAGTGCTTTGGGCAGAACCTGGTACAGGTAACTATTCTATAAATGGTAAATACTATTATTATCTATAGAAACAGCTGTTTCCTTTTCAACAGAATCCATGATGATAAAGACACTAGCTTTTCCCCAGACACAGAAGTCTATCAACAATGCATCTGCTCCCTGTGGACCAAGTTATTTAACCCTGAACTTTCAAGGACACGTGTTTGTGTCTTTTTTTTTTTTTTAAACAGGATTGGCCAGAGCCTTATACCATGAAATTCCTCCATCCCTTACTCATGCTGACAATTCCACTGCTTGGAGCTTCACTCCTCTAGAATCTAGAGGGGTCAAAAAACTCTGTAAAGGGTCAGGTAGTAAATATTCTGGGATTTGCAGGCCACAGAGGGTCTTTGCTGTTCCTGCTTGTTGCTGCTGCCGCTTCTTTTTCCTCCTCTTCCTCTTTTTCTTCTTATGACTCTCCTTCTTTTTTTAAAAACAACATTTTAAAAATATTTTTTAAAAATTTTAGCTCAAGATTGTTGTGCAGGCTGCATTTGGCCGAGGGCCATACTTTGCCAACCCCTGCTAGATGAAAATTTAGAGACACTGAGGTTTTCAGATTGTATAGATTAACCAGCTATCTAAAGGAAGGTTTTGGGAGGCATCTGAGAGAAAAGGGTTTTTCTGTACACACCCCCTCCATTAGGAGAGGAGTTGGTGACAATGGTGGCCGTGGAGGGAAAGAAACCACTGAAGGGATTAAATGGCTGAAGGACACAAAATCAGCCTGAAACACTGATTCAAGTCCCACACTCCACAGTTCTGCCCAAGGTCAGTCTGTTTTAGAGTATTCAGCCATTAGTGAAGAACAGGTGAGAACCAGACTAACATCTGTGCTTCAATATGGCTTTCATTCTAATAGTCAGATATGCTGTCATTTTTCAGCAGTCCAACCCAGCAAGACTCTCAGAAGTGCAGGCGCTAAAATCTTATTTCATAATTTACTCCTGTTGATAAGTCCTCCCCATTCCACAACCTTCATTCCAAGCAGCAGAAGACAGGGTTGCAGCTTAATTTGACAACAACAAAGAAATCCCTGGATGATAGAAATGCATGCCCCATGCTTGGGAGACTCCTGTCTGCATTTGGTAGAAAACTGGCTTGTGAAAAAGAGACCTCTGAGTTGGGTTCTAATATAGACAACTGCACAGAGGAGAAAAGGAGAGTTCTGAGGATTAATTAAATTGAGGCCTGGAAGGAATGTTGGCTACTCCCTGATCAAAAGAGGAAATGGCAATAGATCAAGTTTTCCTTTATCCAAAACAGCAAATATATATATAAAGATGCTCAACAAAATTTGGAATGACAATTCTTAATGGTTTCCATTAAGGCATGTATCTCAAGAGGACTTTTTTCCCCACTAAAAGTTTATTTTTTCCCTGGATTTTCTTTATATCTAACATCCTATTGTTTTTCTTTGGTACCCAGATTAGCCACAGGTACGAGATAATCTTATTGTGATGGTGCCATCCTTTATTCCAGATGATAAAAGAGAAGAACAATAGATAATCCTAAATGGCAGATTATATCCTTTAGGAACACATTTAACTGTAAGTTACCTAAAATGGAGAAAATAATATCTTTTAAAAAAAGTTTACTTTTCTCCCATGACTAAGAAATCCAACAATGTCAAAGACATTCATACATTTTTTATTGTTTGCTTTGCTATCCTAAATGTACTGAAGTTCCCCCTCATGCTTATTACTCCTAGTTTCATGTTAGCTGTAGTGGCTTCAGATAGCACGTCGACATCTTCAAGGCACAGGAAAAGTAGAAAGGGGAAAAAAAAAAAAAAAGTACCAGCTATGGCTTTCTCCTTTTATCAAGACAGCAAACTTTCCCAGAAACCACCCCAGAAGTTTTCACTTGTTTCATTGGATAGAACTGTCACATAGCTACCGAGAGCTACAAGGGAAGTTGGGAAAGCAAGTACTTCCCGGAGCTGGGCACTCTGCTGCTCCGAAGAGAATTAGGTTTCTTCTAGCAAGAAAGATGGAAATGTGACTATTGTGTGGGCTTCTCATAGCATCTGCCACAAGGACAATATACAATTAATTTTATCTGGATTTGAAAAGCATTTCTTTAATTATTCATTGAGTTATTCATTCAACAAACATTTAATGAACCTCTTCAAAGTGCCAGTGTGAGATACCACATTGAATATGACAATGTGCTTGCTCTTAAGAAAATCAAGTCTGTAGAGGAGTTTTCTAAGAATAAACCACTTATTATGGAAGAGGTGTGTAGAAGAGGGACACCAATTCATCCTTCAGGAAGACTGGGGAGAAAACCCCAGACAGCTTCAAGGAGGAGGTGATGCTAGAAAAAGTCTTAAAGGATGAATAGGAGTTTGCCTTGCGAATGAGGGGGGCAGTAGTAGAGCATAAGCAAATGAGGTATGAGAGCATATCATGTGACTCGGTAAGGGTCTCTCTAAGAAAACAGACACCTCTTCAAGTATTTACAACAGAGGGAATTTAATGCAGAGGGCTGGCTATGTGGCAGAGATTAGATTAGGAAGCCACTACCACCTCCACTAGCAGAAAAAAAGAAAAGACCAGAAGCTGAACCATGGTGGTACTGTTTGGCAAATTCTGGAACCACAGAGGAGTTACAGTTGCTTTTATAAAAGTCATTCAAGGCAGAGAGGAGAAAAATACTTTGACTTCTCTACTCCTCCTACCTCCATTATTTTACTAGTTCTTTCCACTGGCCTAGCTCAATAAACTGGAAGCCTGTGACATAGAAGCCTATGAAATCCAGTCTGCAGGGGTCAGTAGCTGTGGATAAAAATAGAGTACGGGAAGGTGAGGATGAATTTGAGGTCAAATAGGGCCAGGACTGTTACTGTATCTTTGGGGAACTCTGAATATAACTAATGTGTAATAATGGTAGCTAACATTTATAAGCATTTACTAAAATGCCAGGGAGTACGCTAAATGTTTAATATTTTATATGTATTAACTTTTTTTTTTTTTTT
>JAQZBX010026932.1:0-28669 GCA_029593785.1 Cabassous unicinctus
GAGACCCCTTATACTGCCCCATCTTTTCTCACTTCTTTGTGGAGGGCTACTTTCACTCTTCAGCCTGCCACCGCCAGGGATCCTTTCCTGACAATAAGTCCCAATAAAGCCCATGACTAACTGTACCTTTGGTCTTGCAGCCACCCTGACCCGTGCCCTTCAGGAGTTGGGTAGGAACACCCAACCCTCTCAAAAGGAGCTCATTACTATTTATTACATAATTCTTTAGTTTAAGAGGCCAGCAAGCAATCTGTGTCCAGAAGTATGTTCGGTGCTAACCAAAAAAGCTGAAATAGTAGTTGTTTACCTGGGACAAATATTTTTATAGAGTAAGATATCTAAGGCTGCCTCTGGATGCTGTGATCATGAATGGATCAACGCCACACTTGTAATTTTCTTTTCACTCACTAGTGCTGTCAACAGTCATCTAAACTTGCTAACATCCCTGAAAGTGAGATGTTTATGTATAAGTAAAACAAACTAACAGTATACTGACATTGGAAAAGCAGCAAACCATAGTGGTTAAGAGTATAGACTCTGGGGTCAGATTGTCTGGGTTCAAAATCCCAACTCTAACACATACTAAATTGTGAGACTTTGGTCAATTTATTTAGCATCTCAGTTTCCTCATATATAAAATGGCGATTACAGTTTCTACTTTATAGGGTTATGAGGATTATATGTCTTAATATTTATAAAGTCTTTTTTTTTTTTTAAGGTACTAGGGCCAAGGATTGAACCCCAGACCTTGTATGTGGGAAGCCAGTGCTCAACCACTGAGCCACACTGGCTCCCATAAAGTATTTTTATTTATTTATTTATTTATTTATTCATTCATTCATTCATTCATTCATTCATTCACCAGGAGGCCCCAGGGATCGAACCCAGGTCCCTCCATATGGGAGACGGACGCCCAACCATTTGAGCCACATCCGTGCCCCCATAAAGTACTTTAAATAGTACCTGATGCAAAGTGCTATCTATGTCAGTTTGGTTAAACAAATAAAATCAAATAAATTTAATAACATTCAGAATAGAGAATGCCAAAGCATTCAGTCATCTGCTGAAATTCTTATCTAATACTCATGATATACAATGGAAGACAAGATACCAGCCTTTGTAAACAGTACTGAAAAGAGTATTGTATGTAACCCCTAAAATTCTACACAAATGAAATAACAACTCAATGGCAACAATACCACACATGCACAATTTTTTACTGTCTCCTTGCATAAAATATTCAAGACCATATTACTGGTCATTTTAGCTAAAGAATAATGTGATCTGACAAGGTACCACCTAGTTACTCTTTGAAGCATTACAGTATGCTTGAATAATAACACAAATACACTTTAGTGTTGTGAAGGCAAAATTCCCCATTGATAGCTTACTCTGCCAAAATAATTTTCACTAATTATAAGAGATCAACACTGCTATGAAGATATATCAGAATTCAAGAGATCTATTTAGTATAGCTTAATGAAGACTGCAAGGTACCTAAAAAGTTCCCATGTCTAGATTTCTTTCAAGGAAGGTATGTAGCTATGATAGTCTATACAACTTTCTATATTTTGAGTTTCAAAATCTGTAGAGCCAGATTTTCATTATATAAACTAAATTCCACTTGCTAAAATTTAAGCATATTCCTTTCTCTTAACTTTGTTGACTACAAAGTGATTAAGAACAAGGACTCTGAAGCTAGGCTGCCTGGGTTTAAATCCTGATTCTGACACTTATTAGCATGACTTATTAGCACTTAGCATGTTCTTGGGCAAGTTTCTTCACTTCCTCGTGCCTCAGTCTTCTCATCAGAGAATGGAGATAATAATAATCCTGACTTCAAGTGGTTTTTGAGAAGATTCAAGAACAGCACCTGGCAAAGTACTACATAAGTATTTGCCATTATGCAACAATGTCCCACAGAACTTCAAGTGATAACGGAAATGTTTTTTCATGGGCACTGTCAAATACAGTAGCCACTAGCCACTTGTGGCTCTTTGGCACTTAAAATGTGATTAGTATGACTTAAGAACTTAATTTTAAATATTTAACTTTAGTTAAATTTAATAGTCATATGAGGTTAGTGGCTACTGTATTAACACAGCTATAGAGAAAAAAATAGCATGCTGCTTAGTACCATTTATATATCCCTTTATATACTTAACATTTTTACTGTAGTCACTACAGTACTTTCTTCTGGAAAAACAACTTTAATATTGCTAGCCTATCCCAGAAGCTGGCAAACTTTTTCTGTAAACGGCCAGAGAGTAAATATTTTTGGTTTTGCGGCCTGTGTAGTTTCTGCTGCAAGGCAACTCTGTCGTTCTAGTGTAAAAGGAGCCATAGACTATACACATGAGTGTGGCTGTCTTCCAATAAAACGTTATTTATGGACATTGAAATTTGGATTTCATGTAATTTTCACTTGTCACTAAATATAATGATTCTTTTGATTTTTCTCCCTAACAATTTAAAACAATAAAAACAATTCTTAGCTCATGAGCCATACAAAAATGGGAGGCAGGCCAGACTGGGATTCCCGGTCCATCCTTGAGCTCTATTTTCTAGGTATTTTTGAACGTTTTTAAATTCACATCTTAAATGGCCCAACACAAGGCATAAGATTCAAAGATCTGATGCACGTGAAAAATTTTGGGATACCCTTCAAGGGCATATAAATTTAGAGTACAAATTTGTTCATTTCTACCCCATGGATGGTGCAAGAATTTTTGTTTTGCCTGTAACGTCCTCTCTGAAGTTTCATAGTATATAATTTGGCTCTAGGATTATAAGATTGAGGAAAATCCTACCTCTCATTTTCTAACTTCTCTCATACCTCCTTTGAGCCTTAATCTTTCTAAACTGAAGGGTCTTAATCTTTTGAATCGTCTATCTTGTTGATCATGTCAGCTGCTTTTCTTGGGACCTTGCCCTACCCTCATATCTTCTTTCTTTTTTACTTTTTATTTTGAAATACACTCAAAGTTACAGGACGTTACAAAAATAATAAAAACCACATACAGAGAACTCCAACATATCCCTACCCCCAGGTATACAGATAACCAATTCTAACTTTTTACCCCATTTGCCATATCATTCTATCTATTCATCTATCCATTTTCTGAACATCTGAGTGTAGATTGTATATATCATGCTCCTTGAACACTTAATACTGCCATGTACATTTCTTAATAAGGATATTCACTTCTCTAACTACCGTAAGTGTAATCAAATTCAAGTCACTTAACATTGATATAAAGCTTAGCCTATATTCCAATTTTTTTCACAAGTACCAGTAATGTCTTTGAGCCTTCTCTCCTCCCTTGCAGATCCCACCCAGAATCGTGTATTGCATTTAATCGTCATTGTCTCTTTATCGCTCTTATTTTTTCCCCTTAATCATGGGAACATATATACGACATAAATTTTCACATCTCAACCACTCCTAAGCATACCATTGAATGGGCTTAAATACATTCACAATAATGCGGTACTCTCACCACCCTCCATTACTAGAACCTTCCCATCTTCCCAATCAGAAACCCTATACTCATTATGCATTAACTCCCCATTCCCTCTGCTTCCCAACCCTGGCAACCAGTACTCTAATTTCTGTTTCAATGAGCTAGTATATTGTCCGATATTTTCTTTGTAGTTACCATGGGACTTAAGTTTAACCTCTTAATTCTATAACAATCTTGTATGCTTTTATACCAACTTAAATTTAACAGTATACACAAACTATGTTCCTATACTCCTCCGCACCTCCACCTTTATGTAGTTCTTATTGCAAATTACATATTTATACATTATGAGTACAAAACCATTGATTTATCATTACATTTTATGTATTTGCCTTTTAGATCCTGTAGGAAGTAAAAAAGTGGAGTTTACAAACCAAAAATACAATAGTACTGGCATTTATATTTATTCATGTCATTACCCTCCTCAGAGATCTTAACTTTTTTGTGTGGCTTTATTCTGTTTTCTATTGTTCTTTCATTTCAACCTGCAGAACTCCCTTTAGCATCTCTTGTAAAGCCAGTCTAGTGGTGATGAAGGCCTTCAGCTTTTGTTTATCTGTGAATGTTTTAATCTCCTCCTCAGTTTTGAAAGACAGTTTTTCCAGATATAGAATTCTTGGGTAAAAGTTTTTATTTTCAGCACTTTAAATATGTCATTCCACTGCCTTCTTGCCATCAAGATTTCTAATAAGAAATTGACAATCTTACTGAGGCTCCCTTTACGTGGCATGTTGCCTCTCTCTCAAGGCTTTCAGAATTCTTTTTATGTTTGGCATTTGACAGTTTGATTATAATGTGTTGTGGTGTGAGTCTATTTCAGTTTAACCTGTTTGTAGTTTGTTTGAACATCTTGGATGTGTATATCCATGTGTATATCCTATAGCCAACAATGTCTTCCTCCAGGTGGCACGACTTGACTGCTCTCCCACAGCGTTCTGAAATGCCTTCTACACAAAGGGTAAGTTCTGGCATGGGAGTCCCTCAGGCCACCATCAAACAGATTGTGCCAGGGCCACCCTGCTCTCTCTGGAACCAGGACCAGAGATCTGCATTGGGAGCCCAGGTCAGCTCTTCACCAAGCCAGTTTACTGGATGGTGGAGGGGCTAGCCAGGTGCCACAAGATCCTAATGCTTTTAATAAGCCTTTTCCTTGTTTCTGTGCTCGCCAGTTAATGCAGTCCTTTAACTGCGTTCTGGAGTCCTGAGAAAGATGTTTCTGTCAGTTCTTATTGGTTGTTCAAAGCTTCTGTTGAGGGATGGAGCCCTGAAGCATCTCACTCAGCCATCTGGATTCTCTTGCTATTCTCCCATATCTTTCTTAAAAGTTATGCCAACAAGAATTTTCATCACAGAACTCTGCAATGAAAGTGACAGCCACTGAATGTACACTTTGTATAGACTGTACAAAGCATGGGACTATATAACAGTGAACCACGTGGTAGAAGATGGACTGTGGATAACAGTAAAAATACGAGAGTTTTCTCTAATGAACTATAACAGATGTACAATACTAATACATAGTATTAATAACAGGGGGTGTGGCAGTTTGATATAGTTATGAATTCCAAAAATAGATACTGGATGTTTGTATAACAGTCTGTTCCTCTGGGCATGATTAAATTATGATTAGGGCTTTGACTGGGCCATGTCAGTAGGACATTGAGTCCCCGCCCCTTGGTGGGTGGGGACTCAAAGATAAAAGGCATGGCAAAGGACAGAGTTGGAGTTTTTGATGCTGAGTTTTTGAGCTGGAGCCCGGGGAAGCAAGCACACAGAGCTTGGACGTGAAGGAGAAAAGGCCCCAGGAAAAGAGACAAGCCATTCACCTGATAGTCTACAGCTGGTCTTGTGGAGAGAGGCAAAGTCTAGAGAGCCTCATAGTCTACAGCTGACCTTGTGGAGATAGCAGAGGACCTGAGCCTGGGGACAAGCAAGCCCCGGGAGGAGAGGAACCCAGGAAGCCTGAACCCTCGCAGACATTGGCAGCCATCTTACTCCAACACGTGGCAATAGACTTTAGTGAGGGAAGTAACTTATGCTTTATGGCATGGTAACTGTGGGCTTCTACCCCAAATAAATACCCTTTATAAAAGCCAACAGATTTCTGTTATTTTGTATCAGCACCCCTTTGGCTCACTAATACAGGGGGTGTATGGAAAAAATACACCAAATGTAAGCTATGGGTCATATTTAGTGGTATTAGCCTGATCATGTTCTTTCATAATCTGCAACAAATGTTCCATAACAACGTAAGATGTTGGTGGAGGGGAGATGTATGGCAATTCTGCACATTATGCATGATTGTTTTGTAAGCTCACAACTTCTCTAATAAAATATATATAAAAGAATTACAGGCAGAATTCAAGGTTTAGACATAAAAAATTAAGGTACTTACTAGTTTTCTTTAAATATACTTTGTTCAATTGTCTATGACAAAATTCATTTACTACTTTTTGCTCTCTCATATAATTTTAAGAGAACTTCTGGAAATATATTCCCATTACCTTTGCATTGTATTACATACAGGAGTTTAATACTACCAACAAACTAAATCATTTCATGTACAATCTCTCTGATAAATTTAAAAACCAATTTAACCATAGCCAAAGGTGGAAACAACCCAAGTGTCCATCAACAAATGAATGGATAAACAAATGTGGTTTGTACATATAAGGGAATATTATTCAGCCGTGAAAAGGAATGGAAGTCTGATAGATGCTATGACATGGATGAAACTTGAAAACGCTATGCCAAGTGAAATAAGCAAGCCACAAAAGGACAAATATTGGATGAATCTACTTATATGAAATACCTATACTAGGCAAATTCAGAGAGACAGAAAGTAAATTAGAAGTTACCAGGAGTTGGGGGATGGGAAATGGGGAGTTAACGCTTAATGGGTACAGAGTTTCTGTTTGGGGTGATGAAAAAATTTTGGAAATAGTGATAGTTGCACAACATTGTGAATGTAATGTCACTGAATTTGTACACTTAAAATGGTAAATTTTATGTTACACATATTTTACCACTATAAAATTAAAAATGAAACAAAAGCAAAAACAAATCAGTCTCAAGAATTGGCCCTAGAAGTCTCCACTTTTACCATTCTCCATTGATTTAATCTATCCCTTTCCCCAGGCTGCCCTTAAGCTAGCTCACATCATTTCCTTTAAACTCCAATTTAACCTTCAAAAAAAAAAATCTTG
This sequence comes from Cabassous unicinctus, assembly GCA_029593785.1. Classification (NCBI taxonomy): domain Eukaryota; kingdom Metazoa; phylum Chordata; class Mammalia; order Cingulata; family Chlamyphoridae; genus Cabassous; species Cabassous unicinctus. The sequence goes on from JAQZBX010026932.1 coordinate 6,731, forward strand.
TCAAAAAAAAATTGACTGGCTCCCTCTAAGTCTAATCTTTGAATAACTTTAGAAGCCAGGAAAACTTCTCTTACAATAATTATGTTATTTCACTGTTTATAAAACTTAGAATCTTATTAATCTATTATTATCACACTTACTCTATTTTAGACTACAGCCCAAATTTCCACACTCTTTCTCTACTCATTTTTTCATTTACACATGTTTTTACTCTTCTTGTATTTAGCATTTTATCTTATATCAAATCCCCATTAAATTTACCTTGTATGTCAACTTTTCCTGCTCTAGTGAAGTACTATCTAATTCTACTCCTATTAACAAACATGTCAATGCCACCTAACAGGTTTATGTTCTAGCTTTGCTTTGTGATTTATAAGGATGTCTACAAGTATCTCAAGGGCTGTCCACAGAAGTTTCCAAAATAACAAAACCCAAAACAGTACTTCTTACAAATCTTTCACCTAAGAACAAAATCAATTTGAACTTTAAGCAAGCAATAGGAACACAACTTCAATATAGCATCAGACTGCTGGGTTCATTTCAATTCCTAGGTCTACTCTTAATAAATGTGTGCTCTTGGGCAAATAACAATCCTGAATGTCAAGATTAGGGTAACAGTAAATAGAAAATACCTAGTGCAGAAGCTGGTCCATAATTGGCATGCAATAACTATAAGTCAAATGAATAAGTACAGCAATTATTATGCATAATTTTCAAGAAACTGGACATTCCTGAATCCGAACAAAGATTGACTAGTATAAGGACAACCTCAATGGTTTCCGTGGGAAATGGGCACACCCTCTCTCAACAAAGCAGTGTTTTAGGACCGAAGCCTTCTGATCTACACTTTATGCCTCTTAGTTACTTTATTCTTGGATATTAGTCTAGGAAAGGGGAAGATAAAGATTATCAAGCATATTTCTCATAATAACCTGATGAGCTAGGGATTATTTGCTTCATTTTAAGACAAGAAGACAAGTTAGAAAACTGACCTCCTTGAAACAAGAGCAGTGAGTAAACTCAACTACTACCACCTTTCCCTTTAATTCCTGCCATTCTCATTCCTTCACCTTATTGTTCTTGTCTCTTCTGACATTTTTCCCACAATTAATTTTTCAGGAAGATAAGCCTATCATTGCTATCACACGACTAAGTAATAGACCTTTCCTGTTGTTCAGTAAAAAAAATATCATCTTGGCGATTTTGTAGCATTTTCATTAATTTTTCCTTTTCTAAATTATAAGAGTCTGAATATTTAAGAATTAGTGTCTCACTTAGAACATGCTAAGGAATGTGAAGTAAATTAAAATTAAAGTCACCTTAAACATGGAATGGAGTCACTTAACAGTACATTTGTAAATGTACTATATTTACAATACTCAATTTTATTTATTTATTTTTAACAGTATAAAATTCATACAAATATTTTAAATTTTAATTTCTCTTTACTTAGAATGGTATTAAGTAGTAACCAAAAAATAACATGAAAAATAAAGATACTGTGGGAGAAAAGAAAAAGCTTTATATTTTAGTATTATTACTGGCACATTTTTCCTGCTTTTAGAACAAGGGTCTGACTTTTCATTTGGCACTGGGTCCTATAAATTAGGTAGCTGGCCTTGGGGTGGATTTGTGGTTTTATATATATATAAATAAATATACAATACTCAATTTTAAATATGGACCCTTATAGTGACACAAGGAAATTTCAAAAGTGCTGTTAAGATAATGAGATTCTTGCAATAGAGTAGGAGAGCAAATGTAGAACGGAGAAAGGAAATGAAACTGCTAGAGTTTATGTGGTTTAATAAAGGGCTTCAAAGCAAACCATTTAAAAATATGCTACAGATGTCATGACATTCATCTCTAAAAAATATAAATGCACAGATAAAACAAATATGGTAAACTATAAATAACTGTTGGCTCTAGGTGTTCTAGGCTGATATACAGGTGATCATTATACTAGTCTTTCAACTTTTTTGAAATGTGAAAACTGTCATGATTAAAAGTTGAAAAAATAAAAGGCTTTAAAGTTGAGTATAGACCTTAGTCTTGTTATTAACTGACAGAAGCCAAATCAAAGCAAAAGGAAATAAAATAAAAGTGCAAAATTTAGGGTGGAAAGATGTTCTAGAAGCAGGAAAGATGATCTGAAAAGAAGTCGATTCATTAAATAGGGGAAAATATAATTTGCAATTTTTGTGAAAATCAAAGAACATTCACAACAACAAAAAATACTGAAGAACCACATGGAATTCATTCAATCAACATATTTGCTTAATGTTTACAATGTTCTGTACTAGACATTGTGGGTGATATAATATTATAAAACATATAAACACACAAAAATATAAATGCCTTCAAAGAATTTATAATCCAGATGGGGAGACAAAGCATATATTCAAGAAAGTAAAAGAAAAAATTGACCAGGGCTATTTAAATGTTCTTGGGGATAGTTACTGAATCTCTGTGGGATTTTGTTTTCTTATCATTAAAAAAATTTGTGCTGGGAAGTGGATGTGGTTCAAGCAGTTGGGAGCCTTCCTACCACATGGGAGGTCTCGGGTTCGGTTCCCAGTGCCTCCTACAGAAGGCGAACAAGACAGCGAGCCAATGCAACAAAATGATGCAATGAGATGATGCAACGAAGAGACACAACGAGGAAACATAATGAGAAACAAAACAAGCGGAGCGGAGGTGGCTCAAGCCATTGGGTGCCTCCATCCCACATGGGAGGTCCCAGGTTTGGTGCCTCCTAAAAAGAAGACGAGCACATAATGAACAGACACAGAGAGCAAACAGCAAGCTGCAAATAATGAGGGGGTGGTGAGAGAAATAAATAAATAAAAATAAAATAAATCTTTTAAAAATTTTGTGCTAAAAGATGGCAATATGTGATTAATTTTAAGATCCTTTTTCACACTAAATGTTTTCTTTATTTACCATTCAAAATCAATGAAGTCCATGTTCTTCTGGAAATTTTCCTTAAGTAAAGACAGCCAACTCCAAAATATCACTGACCTGACTAGAAAGAGTCTGAAAGTTTATTTACTTCACATTCCTACTTTAAACTCCCCAGCTGGGTTATTACAAGCATGAAATGTTTTGACAATATTAAAGTTTAACATTTTAAGGATGCTGCAGTATCCGAAATCACTGAGACAAAGCAAGACTGATTGCAAGACCACCCTAAGAAACTTTTTATGGAAATCGTTTTATTTAGAGTTCTATCATCTCCCTTCTAAATCCTTCTCCTCTTAAATGTATAATTTTATTTCTAGTTCTTCTCTGCCCATTCTATATCTGATCCCAACTTTGGTCACAACTATTTTATTTGTTTAGTGCAGATGGGCCATGCCACAGGACAAGATTTTTTTCTATTTCCTTATTCCTTTGTTCTTGCTGTTATTCCTCCTTACCCAACTGTCATCACATCTGCCAAACCCCACACCTTCAACTGGGTTTAAGATAAAAAGAAACCTCAGTGAAGATGTATGACTTTGGACAAGGACCAAGGCAAGTGTCTAGTGACAATAGGGTCTAAGATACTAGGGCACAGTCATAGAAAAGTCCACACTGGAAAAAATTCTGAAGAGAAGTCTTAACTCAGAATAATTAAAAAATCCCAATAGGAATGCTGAAATTCACAAATGGATGTTTATGAGCTTTGAGGTAGCTGACCAACAATACCCAGCAGTTGGCCTCTTAGATACCTAGGGTTTTTGACCTCATTTTTTTAATGTATAAAAGAAATTGCTATTTAAAAATTAGCTACAAGCCTTTTGTTGATTACTACATTAATTGTAAAAGTCCAGGATCTCAAGGAGTAAGGTAGGAGTGCTAGAATGGAAGATACAGCAGGATAAAAATGTGGTTAAGAGCCTAGAATTTCGAATCTTGGGTTTGCATCCTGCCTTTACTATTTAACCGTTATGTCAGCTTAAGAAATTACTTAATCTTACTGAGCTTCAGTTTCCCCATCTTCAAAGCACATGTTAAGTAAAAGAATTAACTAGAATAATATATACCTGGCACACACAAAGCACACAAATTGTAGTCATTATCATTTTTCTTAAGAAAGGGTAGTAAATAAGTTTGAAAGGTGAGAACAGGAGCAAAGAAAGAATATTTCACAAATTTCCTCCAAAGTCTTTCATCTTAAGACCTGGTGAGCACATTCAAGTAACTACAATTAACTACAAAATTTACTGAGAGAAAATCAGAGACAGAAAACTGCAAGGAGGAAAAGGAAAGTAGAGGTTTGGAAAACCAGGCTCTAAGGCTGACAAAGAGCACAGACCAGCCTCTGTAGAGCTTATATATGTCTATCAACTTCCTTGCTCTCAGATCTGCTATAATGAATGATCACTCAGCTTTTAAATAATGTTATTCAAAGATTTAATGTCTGAAAGGAAAACTTTCTAACTCAGTTTCATGTACTTTTTTCACAGAAAGGAAGAACAATTTGTTGGGATGTGAATTTATCATATCAAGAGTGATCCTTTCCAACGCCAGATTTCAGATTTGAAACAGTATCAGTAACACCCACATGCTGATTAGTTCCCAGAAGCCAAGAATCAATGCTTGTTTTTTCCTAGAGAAAACTATGAGAATGCAAAAGTAAATATCATTAAATAAACATGTATATCAATAAGTACACATATAAAGAATTTTTCTTTAAATAATTTAAAATTTTCAAAGTACTTTTACGGTCAAATTAAAACAGGTAGCTATACATTCATTCTTGTGTCAGAGCAACATTAGGTACTGTTTTCTTAAATTTGACTCATTCTATATTTAGAGGCAACTGCTCTCAAAATAACAGACACACAATTTATAAAAAAAACTCCTAAAAATAACTACCAAGAAAGGAATGTTAAAAGTATGATTCTGCGTAAGCTTCATTTTTTTTCAAAAAGTTGTTACTGATTCACTTAAACATATATTTTTTAAATGGGCTTTTTTCACTTAATACACAGGAAAGTTCTTAATCTTTCATCTAAGAAGCTGACCTAAACATCATGTAGTTAGTAGGTGGCAGCTGTAAGAGTTATACTACCATTAGTTCTTAAGTCTGAATTCATACTGACAAGCCAATAATTGCTTGAAAGCTAAAAGCAGCAAAGGTAAACTGTTCACTAATCTTCAGCAATTAGCCATCAGGATTCCACTCTACATTTAAAATAATCTAAAGATCAACAGCATGAGGCAACTAACTGAAGTTGCCAAAATTTGTACAGAGCAGAATAAAAATTCATATTTTACCCTGTCAAAATTTATTCACTTCTGGTTAGGCCTTTATTCTACTTATTGCAGTCAACATATTGTCCTTCGATTTTAAGAATGTTAAATGGATTCTGTAGGAAAGGAATACCATGGCTCAATCCTTTATCACTATGATTACAAAAACTAACAAAATAAGGCAAATAAAAGAAAAAAAAAGATACAAAAACCTTAGTAGCAACCAAATTAATGCATTTTAAAAGTGTTTTAGGTACCATCACATAGCTATTAAACTGATACATAAAAATTTAAATATTGTGAAGACATGGGGAAATATTTAGCTAATGGCACTGTAAATAAGCTTATATTTCTTGAAAGAAACCTGGCAATGTTAAGTAGAGCTATAAAACTGCTTCTTGTCTTTGACCTAGAAATTTTATATTTGGTAATATGCAAGTAATTCCTGCTAAACACATTCCAGCAACGCTACTTATAATAGAGAAAAACTGGGATCAATCTAAATGCCCTACAAGCAAGAAATGGTTAAGCAAACTATAGTTTATTAATAGGATAAAATACTATATAGTCAATAAAAAACAGTAAGAATGTGTACTACGTTGATTTTCAAAGGTATGTACATGCAATGACAGTAAGCAAAAAAAAAAAAGTAAGCCACCGAACACAGTCACATATTATTTAGGAAGCCTAATAAAGAAGTTAAGAGTGATGTAAATACAATTTTATGTTTATGGGACTCCTGAATCCCCTCCAATAAATGGAACATAAAGTAATTTTAGAGTGAAAATAACCAAATCTTCAGGGTTCTTTTGACTGTTTCTCAATATACATAGGTGAGCCAAATGCAGAATATGGTACTTTACAGTTACATGTAAAGACTACTACATAAATTATGCTTATGCTGAAGATATATTTGTTTTACCTCTATATGAATATTTTATAATATTATGATGATAATATTGTACTTTTTCTCTAAGAAATGCAAAATACCATTCAAAGGGAATATATAATAAGCAGTATGATTACCCCTATTTTGGTATCAGTGACTACATACTGAGGAAGAGTTCCAGTTCATCCAGCTCTAGATTCCCTAACCTAACAACATTTTCTGGAAATAATTCTAGATTATTTTGGGGTTCATTTTGGATAACAATTCCTATTTTACTACTTCCACTTCTAATTTTAAAGTAAGTCCCTTCAGCTTTTTTGAATACATGTACAAGACTGTCCTCCTTAACAAATATAGAATGGATGAGAATAAGTTAGTACCCAGATTGAGTAACACAAATTTAAACTGTTTACTGTTATTTACAGCTTATCCTTTGAAAGGCAAGGAAAAGAAACATTAAAGTTTACTTCAAATTCCCTATACCAATTAGACAAATTGTAGGAAAAATGCCAAATTAGATCCTTCTGCTCTTCTAAGAGTTGTTTCTTTTGACCAAGATGTGAAAGCATCAAAGTTGAAAATCCAAACGTTTCAGAAAAATGATCTGCCCTACCTATTGTATACCTATACCTATACCTATGAAAATTAAGAATCCAAAAGGACTCCCTGAAATTAACTAAAACTTAACAGAAAAGTAGCCATTTAAAGACCTGTTGCAAAAGCAAAAATCATCCAACTGGCAGATCACCTGTAAATTTCACTCATACTCATTTTCTGAAGTTTACCTCAAATGTCACTTCCTCTGCAGCTTTCCCTGAAGACTCCAATCCACAGATGTTTCCTCATTTTTGTTTTAGAGTACTTTGGACATATATCTTTTATAACATATCAGGTATCAGTAATCTGCTCATAAGATTATGCCCCTAACTTTGAGGCTCCTAGTGGGGAGGAAATGTATTTTTCATCTTTGCAGCAATACAACACATAATTGCTGTTATAATTAAATTTAAAGACCAAACACTAAGTTTTAAAAGCTGATAACTACAATATTTATTGGAAAAACCAGTATGCTTACAAGACTAGCTCTCCCACCTGAAATCACTATATTCTTTCTGACAGAACTCTCAAAAAGGGGTGAAAGCTTCCTGCACTGTAGGGTATGAGAGTTACAGTATTGAAGTGCTAAATGTTGACTTAAATAAACTTTAAAGATCCTTAGACATTTTTGAAGATCCAAGTCTTTGAAGACCTCTATCATCATGCCATTTGGGACAGTTAACATATATCAACAAACTACAAACTGCTATGAAAATTTAATAGCTTCATTAATGCCCTAAAATACGCTCAAAATTCACAGATACAATAAAACTGGCAGTAATAAAATAAACACCAGCTTTAAAAATAATTAAACTTAGTAAATAAACCTATTTATAGATGGTAAAAGTATGCTGAACGATTACTTGAACTGTTAAATTATTAATGGTTTCAAAGAGAACCTCATCCCCCAAATGTAAAGTTTTAACAACGTCACAAAAATAATTGTGTACAAATGTTGTCATGCCTTACATGAAATAATCAACAAGCGGTTACTTTACTTCTGCCTCTATTACTAGCGGTTAAACGGAAAACCCTGAATGTTGATGTCCATAAGAGATCGAAGTTTTCAAGACTTGCCCTAAAAAGAAAGCACCAGTTTCTCCTATCATCTACTCCTTTAAGTAATTAAAACAATCTCAATGAAACTAAAGAGTCTTACACACTTTTTGTGCATTAAATTTTTCAAAGGCAGGGATTGTCTCAACTATTACAGCAACTTAATGCAGTTTATGCAATTCGGAATGTTATAGTTTACAAATAAGGAACCAACTAATCGTGCAGTGAGATGACAAAGTCCTTAAAGAAGAGGCTCATATAACCAACCTGCAGTTCCAGGAAAGTACAGTAAACAGGAAGCAATGAAGTTAAAAGTTACTGTAAGTTGTAAATAAGCTGGGAACATGCACGGACCTGGTCTTCCACTTGTTTAGAGTACGTGATATAGGGCTGGGAACCAACACTAACTAATGGAATGCTTGCTGACCTGCACGCATGCAACTCAAGGCTCCAAGTCGTGAAGCCCAACTCCAAGAAGGCTCGATGCATAGCCCCTATTCAGGGAAAACTGAATACAGTTCCTCCTATTACTTGGCCGGCAATACAGTAGGCGAGGCCTGCTGAGCCCTCAAGAATCTACCCTTGCAAGGACATTCCAGAGCCTCCAACCAAAGCCGAGCCGGGGCCCGGCGCTTCTGGAGAAGCTCAACCCAACCCACTGCTACTCCCCCTTTTCTTCGCTCCGACCCAGGGGCCCGAGCTTGCCCGGACAGGGAAAGACTTTCCCTCTCGAGAGTGCAGCCAGGCGCCAGCCAGGCCTCACTTACCTTGCACTCGTCGCTCTTTTTCTCTTCCTCGCAGAAGTTGACGGGCGCCAGGCCGGGCAGGTAGAAAGCGCCGCCCGGGCGCGGGCCCGGGGCCGCCCCCAGCAGGAGCAGCGACAGCAGCCACAGCCGCGGCCACCGAGATGACGACGACGCCGGCAGCTTCGCGCTCATGACTGCTGATCCGGGGAAAGCACAGCCGCGCCTAGGGGGTGATGAGGGAGGGAGGGGCGGGGAGGCTCGGAGACCACGACAAAGCGGCCTGAGAAGAGGGAGGACGGCCCCGCCACGGATAGTTCCGGTTGCGCTAGGAGACACCGCGGGTCCCGCAACAGAAACTGAAGCGGACCTCGACAGAGCATGCGCAACACTGCCCGCACATGCTCAGTGAGAGCGGCCCCAAGCGCCCCTAGGAGTTTCCGGGAGGGAGAGTACAGAAAATCCACTTTCCAGGGTTTCAGCAGGCCGACTGGAGTGCTTGCTGGGGGAGTAGTTCCGGCGCTTCTGTTCTGGTTCCACATTCGAATCTGGAACGCCCTTGGCGCGCAGTAGATTGTGCCTTAGGTCGGGTGCTTTCTTTTTGCTGCTTTGTGCTAATTTCCATAAACAATCTGAGGATTCCTCACTATACTGCCCGCGGCACTCCAACCCCTATTACAAAGTAGGTACTCCAGAAAGTATGTGCTAATGGGTGTGGAGTTGGTGCCGGGGCAGGTAGGGAAAGTTCGGGATACTGGTGGTTGGGAACAGGAAAGAGAAACAAATGAGAAACTCGCCGCAAATCCTCAGTAGACATTTTCCAAGCATTGGATATGGTGGCACATTCTTGGGTGCGGCCACTTGGTTGCACAGAATAAACAGACTTTTTTAAGGGTGAGTGGAAATGAGGTCGGAAGAAAAATGGGAAGATACAAATAGAAGAAGGTAGTATTGACATTCTTTGTAAAAGAAACCATGGACACACCCTCGAGTTCCTCGAGGAAAGTAGTTCAAACATGGTATGATTAACATTGAGCATATTTTGTCACTTTCCGCATTGATGACGTGCCAAGATGTGTATGTGTGTGTGTCTGGTACATTTTCTGATTATTTGTCAAAGAGAAGCTTGCTTTTTGATGACATAAAGTCAATTCAATTGAGCTTTAGAATTCTATCAAATTCTTAGGAAGAATGCCCCATATAAGACTAGCAAGGAATCATAACCTCAGGTCAGCTCAAAATTCAAGAATGGACAAGGATGGGCTTCAGGAAAGATTTGAACGCTTTAATTGTATCTAAATTTTTGTGGGTGTTTGCACATTTTAAGGGAAGGTTTATAACTTTCATTTAATTTTCAAAGTGACCTATGACCCTCCAAAAAGGTTATGAACCATGAACTATTGATCTATACTGTGGGATAACCAGCACAAAGAAAAGCAAAATTCTTGCTTGCAAAGTAGATTTGCACTGATTAAGAGCTCCAGCTTTGGAATACCACTTCCTAGTTTTGTGACTTTGGCAAGTTAATTCAAGCCCCAGGTTCTTCAACTGGCAAGTAGAGGGAAAAGAATAGCCATCTTCCTAAAGTTGTATGAAGATTAAATGAAAAATGTATGTAAAGTGACACTGAGGGATGACAGATTTTTTTTTTTTTTTAATAAGTCAATCAGTGTGGGCCTGAGCAATGGAAGAGGGTCTAAGTGGTTTCCCCTTCTCACACCTTCTCCCTCAAGTAAGTCAACTAACACATTCAACACCTACTTTGGGCTAGGGAAAGAATTTACAATCTGTTCTTGAATTCTTGGAGATTTCCAATGTAATAAGAGGAAGTGGATATTCATATAGAAAGGAAAGGAGAAGAAAATAAACACTTTGTCCACTATCTTCTATTTATCTAGCATCACTAAATATTTGGCCTTCTCTATCTCCTTGCCCCTATCCAACCTTTTCCTCCCCCAGTTTTCCCCATCTCAAGAAATGGCACCACTGTCCACCTGCTTCTCAGGCCCCAAACTCAGGAAATAACCTTTTTTTTTTTTTTTTTTCATTCTCTCGCTTCCCACATCCAGTCTACCAGCAGGTCCTACTCACCCACCAAACCTTAGACTAAATCCTTTCACTAATTTCCACATCCACAACTAATAGAGTCCTTAGAGTAGGACTCTAAGCCAAAATCTTAGTTCCCCTGGAGTACTTGCAATACCTTCCAGTTTCCACTCTTGCCAAAAGTGAGCTTATACAATCTTAAAATCCCTTAATATCACTATTCTTTTAAATCCCAGCATTGCACGGTACTTACCAATATCTGGAACTTCCATTTGTTTACTGTCTGACACCGTGGTGGCTTGGAATTATGTACCCCAGACAAAAACATGTTCTTAAACTCAATCCATTTCTGTAAGCATGAACCCATTGTACTGAAGACCCTTTGGAATTACTTCAGTTAAATTGTGGCCCAACTGAATCAGGATGGCTCTTAAACCTATTACTGAAGGCCTTATAGGGAAGGCCAGAGAGAGAAAGAGAGAACTCATGGGAGCAGCCAGAAGCTGGAGTCAAGGGAATCCAGAAGAGAAACTAGAAGAGGTTGCCATATGCATTGTCATGTGACAGAAAAGCCAAGCACCAAGGATGCCAGCAGCTAACCCCAGAACACCAGTCTTCCAGGAGAAAGCATCTCCTTCATACCTTCATTTTGGACTTCTAGCCTCAAAACTGTGAGCCAATAAATTCTTGATGTTTAAGGCAACCCACTGCATGGTATGTGTTTTAGCAGCCAGGAGAGGGAAGGAAGGCAGGCAGGCAGGCAAGCAGGCAGGCAAGAAGAAACAAGTAACTGGAAAGAACTACATGAGTGGTACTGACCAGGCAATAAGTACCATGGAAGTCTAGATCTGAATTTAGATTCGCATACGTTTAGTGCCGAAATAAATCTAAGAGGTTTTCCTGACAATTTTAACTTCCTCCTTTTACAAATGAGGAAAGTAAGAGGAAATTACTTCGTAGTGACTCTGCTATTCATTGAGGCTATTTGGGGAGGTCCATTCCTCTAGACGGCAAATATTCCCCGAGCCTTTTCCCCTCCAAGCCTCGCCGCTCCCTCAATCCCCAGGGAGGAGCATTAGCAAAAACCAGGAGAAATGGAGTCTTTCTGAACTAAAACGTTTTCTGGACTCCATACATAGCAGTTCACTCAGACCGCTAAATGCGCATGCGCAAGGCCTCTCAGGAGCACCGCGCCAACACTCACTCTGGTGACCCCTCCTGGACTTCCGCCTCAAGAGTCCAGACACGTCATCCTGCCGGGCCAGGAACCTGTGGGAGGGCTCAAGGGCGGGGCTCGGCCGCCGGGCGGACCAATTGACTTACTTCCGGATCCGGCCTCTCCTTAGTAGGGAATGCCTTCCCCGGGGTTCCCTTGGTTACCTGGAGTCAGTGTCTGAGCGATGACGGGGGTGTGGCGGAGAGATCGTCCCGCCCTTTACCTCGGAGATTACGTGGAGCCTCTGCCTCAGGGTTTTTTTGCTGTAGAAATAGTGATTCCGATTAATTCCAATTACAGACTATAAAAAACGAAGTTTTCCTTCCATTCCCCCCTTGACTACGATGCTCCCTTTCTACAAATACTATACTGCCGACTTGGCTGTAAAATTTAAGGGATACGATTTTTCTTTTTTCCTCTGCTATAGACAGAATTTGCAAGCTCCAATTTAAGACTCAGACTTAATTTGCCAGCTCAGATTTAATAATCTGGAGTTTGTCTCTTTCACTTTTCTCTGCCAAAATAATTTGGCCATCCTATTTTTTTGCCTTTCCCACGACTTCTGTATAGGGTTGCCAGATTTAGCAAATAAAAACACAGGCCGCCAGTTAAATTTTATTTTCAGATAAACAATGAATAATTTTTTAGTATAAATATTTCCCAAATATTGCATGCGATATGCATGTGTTTTATCTTGCAACTCTATTTCTGTGTCAAATTGAAATTATTAGACTCTACTAGATGTATGCCTGTAAAAAAAAATAATAATTATCTCAATGTCTTTTTTTTTTTTAAGGTACCAGAACTGGGGCCTGGACCTCGTATGTGGGAAGCGGGCACTCAACCACTGAGACACATGGCTCCCCTGAGTTGGGTTTTTCGTTTATTTCTTTGTTGTTTGCTTTTAGGAGGCACCCAGACCTCCCATGTGGGAGATTTGCCTTTTCTGACTCCTCTGAGATTTTATTTCTTTTTATAAATCAATAAACTAGTAATTTTGTTTATACATTAGTTTCTGTGGTTCATATAAACACACAACTAGGTCTACTTTTAGTGTCCTAACAAGTAAATTGTCTCAGATGGTTGAATTGTCCTGGATTCTCCGTTGTCAGTGCCTTCCAGCCAAAGACCACCAGGAACACAAGTTGTGTTATTACTTGGTACAGCAAGAGAGAATGCAAACAATGGGATACTGTGGGGGTGTCTCAGTAATTAGAAAGGAAGTTATAGGATTTGAGCTTGTGTTAGGTGATTTAGGGGAGGGTTTAAAGAAGTGGGTCTTTGCTGTGGATTGGATGCTGTCAGGAAGCAGGGCTAATTTTTAAGATTGGATATGCTAATAAATCTTATCTAGAAGGAGAGAAGACTAGAATGAGGCTAAAGCTGTCTTTGATGAAGAAGCAGTCACTCTTCTTTAGCCAGGATAGGGGGAGGCTCCGTCCTTTTGTGGTTTGGACAATGTTAAGGTTTTTGTCTGGGTTTAAGCATGATTACAGAGTGCTTGTGTTTATGTCTTGATCTGTCATGGTCACAGAGTGGCCTTGTCTGATGTTGATGTTTTATGAAAGCATTTATAATTAAACAGGAGGTTGCTGAGGCCTAGCTGTGATTGCCAAGACAGCTCCTGAATGTCAGGGGCTTCTTTTCTTTCTCACCAAGCTAATGACATCCAGTGGGTACCTTTTCTAGGTAGCCAGCCAATCAGTCATTCACTCCTCTGCATTACGCTATGTATATATACATATTTTTTGTTACTCTTTTTCTATTTGTTTTTTTTTTTTTTTTAAGGAGGTACCAGGGATTGAACCCAGGACCTCATACATGGGAAGTAGGCACTCAAACTGTTGAGCTACACCCGCTCCCCACACTATATGTTTTTGCTTTATTTCCTCAAAACTATACATAATCAGGCCACTGGGTAAACCTCAGCATTCAAACTCAGACTGTGAGAATTTTTATAGATTTTTAAAAATGGTATACCCTTCATCTTACACATGAGGCAGTGAATGACAAAATTAGTACTCTACTAATTTTTTTTGCTTTCTTTCATGACCCTAGGAACCTTTTAACTGCATTTTAGCAATATTTCTAATGCATGTATTTAACAAAGCATGCCTATCCAGAATACAAGAACTCTTATATCTATTTTTCAAAGACAGCTAAATAGAAAAATGGGCAAGAGACAGGACAGGCACATCACAAGAGTAGATATCAATGGTATACAAAACCAGAAAGATGTCCAACCCCATTAATCGTAAGAAAATTGCAAATTAAAACATCAGTGAGATACTGCTATGCATAGAGCAGAATAGCTAAAATTTAAAAGTCTGAGAATACCAAGAATTGACAGGGATGTGAAGCACCAGTACTCTCATACACTACTGGTGAGAGTGGTACAATCACAGTAACAAGTGTTTGGGACATATCCTATCACCCAGAAATTCCACTCCTCAATCAAAATACATATTTATATTCAGCAAAAGATACATTCACCAAAACCTAACTCAAATGTCCATCTATAGTAAAATGGATAAATAAATTGCAGTATAGTTCTATAATAGAATAATAAACCAATGAAAACCAACAAATTATACACAGCAACATATGTAAATCTCACAAACATGATATTGAGTAAAAGAAGTCAGACAACAAGGGCACTTATTGAATGATTCCATTTATATAAAGTTCAAAAACAGGCAAAATTAATCTCTGATGTTAGAAGGCAAGATAGTGGTGACCTTTGAGGGACTCTGATTAGGTGGTGATTAGGAAGGCATGTCATGGTAATATTCTATATGTTGATTTGGGTGGTGGTTACCCAGATGCAGTCACTTTGTAATAATCCAAAGAGCTGTAGACTTATGATTTGTGTACTTTTCTGTGTGTATGTTATACTTGAATTTAAAGTTTATTAACATATGTCTCATCATTGTCAAAATGTTGATAACCATTGAAATTGGGTACATGGAGGTTCATTATCATTCTTTGAACTTTTATGCATTGAAATTTTCCATGATAAAAAGTTTAAATATATATGTATAAATATATTTCTGTGTATATGTTTCTATATACGCACATACATGTATATATGCATACATGTGTATGTATATTTATTTGTAAATGTTTGAGTTTCCTCTTGACCTACCAATATATTCAAAAGTGAACAAGATTTTACAGAGATCATAGCAATATGACTAGAACCACATGATTTTTTTTTTAGGGGGTACCAGGAATTTTTTTTTTAATATACTTTTTTATTTAAAAAATATATATATTTAGATTACATAAATGTTACATAAAAAATATAGGGGAGTCCCATATGCCCTGCTCCCTATCCCTCCAACATTTTCCCACATTAACAATATCCTTCATTACTGTGGTACATTTGTTACAATTGATGAGCACATTTTGGAGCATTGCCACTAAGCGTGGATTATAGTTTACATTAGAGTTTACACTCTCTCCCACACAATTCTGTAGGTTATGGCAAGATATATAATGGCCTGTATCTGTCGTTGCAATGTCATTCAGGACAATTTCCAAGTTCTAAAAATGCCCCCAAATTACACCTATTTTTTCCTTTCCCTCCCCTCAGAACCTCCAGTGGCCACTGCCTCCACATCAGGTACCAGGGATTGAACCCAGGACCTCGTACATGTGAAGCATGCCCTCAACCACTGAGCTCAACTGCTCCACACACATGATTCTTTCATAGCCATGTGGAATTTGGAAAGTAATATATAAAGAGAAGGTCGGTGTGCCTAGATATTATTAACCAACATATATATATCTACCATATAAAATGGCAATCTGAGTGAACATTTTTATACATGTATTAATATAAATACATTGAAGAGACTGCAGACAACGTAACAGTGTATTTTACTACAGACCAAATCCTATTAAAATGAATGTTGGTATATTTCACTAAAATAAAATACTGGCAAAGTTTTTAGAAAAACATCCATTAAAAGAATCAGAAAGGCAAAGAAAATAGAAAACAGGACGCTATTGCCCAACAAGAGATACGAGGCCCTTCACCATGATTACTCTTAAGTAGCTGCTGAATGATCCAAAATACACAAGTTCTTCCAGAAGAAAAATATTTAAAAGTAATTTGGGGGTAGGATGTTTTTTGAAAATGAAAATTAGATTAAGGGAGTTGCAGGGCATGGATTGAAGGGTAACTGTAAGAAAATAATTTATTGGAGTCACAATGTGGTCATGTTTTTCTAGAGAGCTAACTTTAGAATATAAATATCTTTGTGAGATGAACTTCACTATTGTATGTTGTTTAACCATCACAATTACCAATAAATATATTGAGTGGTTTAAACATTTTGGAAACCCCATATTAAAAAAGAATAAGGGAGCGGATGTGGCTCAAGTGGTTGAGCGCCTGCTTCCCACATCCAAGGTCTCAGTTCAATCCCTGGCCCGGATACCTAAAAAAAAAAAAAAGAATGAAGCCTACAGACAGCAGGAATGCTTTAAACTTCTACCTTCCTCCTCTCCCCCATACCTGTTCATGCAAATGGAATGGTTCCAATGACCAGGCATCTGCCCATGGACTTTCCCTTTATTCCTTTAACGTTCTTAACTTCATTGTGCATAACAATTACTATATAGGGTTGAAGGCAGAGTACCATAAACACTAAACTTTGAAAGCTATTTTTAGGACTTTCAAGGGTGATTTTGGTCTTAAGGAATTTTTGCCAACTATGCTGACTTTTTAGGACCCAGTTCAGCCACACTCCTCTGTAGCTGTGACCCTTAAATACAGAATGCCCAGTTACATGTGAATTTCAGATAAACAAAGGATTACAGATTCAATGCAGTCCCACTCAAAATTCTAACAACCTTCTTTGCAGAAATGAAAAAGCTAATCATCAAATTTATATGGAAGGGGTGTGTCTCACACTGTAGCACACCTGTTCCCATGTCTCAGTTTTGTACTCTCATTCTTTCTCATTTCTCAATAAACTCTTTTTACTGGCCTCATTTTTTCTGGCACGTCTCTGAATTTTCTTGTAACATAGCCAAAAACTTAGAAACCCAACTTCCTGTAACACTAGCAATATGCTAGGCACTGTGAGTATGAAATAGGCCTCAAGGATCACTAACTTCAAGGCCCCCTTGAAACCTAAGGAGCCCTACCAAAGAGCTGAAGGCCTCAGAGTCTTTGGGGTGATTGACAAGGTTTTACTTGTAGTGGACAGAAAGACAGAACAGACATTGATTTTAAAAGATCTAAGGTGGGGAGCAGATGTGGCTCAAGCAGTTGAGCACCCGCCTTCTACACGGGAGATCCCGGGTTTGGTTCCCAGTGCCTCCTGAAAAGACAAACAAACAAACAAACAAACAAAAAAGTAACAAGCAAAACAAATGATAAAACTAACTCAGGGAAGCCAATGTGGCTCAGTTGTTGAGCACCGGCTTCCCACATACGAGGCCCAGGTTCAATCCCCAGTCCCCGGTACCTCAAAAAAGAAAAAGGTCTAAGGAAAAGCAGTGGATACAGCAGGAACAGAAAGACCATCATAACCCACTGTGTGCCCAGTATGGTGCGTCTACAAAAGTACACCATCTCAGAGTCGGAATTTCTCGTGCTGCAGCATGTGCGAGGAGGCAAACTCTGGTCGTGTATCAGTAAGTTTTTAAACAGGAGTCCTGAAGAAAGCTTTGACATCCAGGAAGTGAAAAAATCTCCACTTACCAAAGGTCACCTGCAATAGCCAACATCTAGTCCTCACGACAGCATCAGCTTTGAATGCAGAGGAAGTGATGGTGGAACCGTGCTTAAGGTTTTGCCTTTGAAGACTAGACTTACTTCAAGTTCTCAAGATGATAGCAACCAGGAAGACAATAGCCAAGACACCTCTCCAAAATGGCCAGATTCAAATCCAGAAGAAGAACGCACTACTAGTTATTTAACATTATGCAATGAATATGGGCAAGAAAAGGTTGAACCAGGGACTTGAAATGAAAAGCCCTTTATGAAGGCGGAAGGAAAGAGTGTTTATACCAAAGCTATTAAAAGCTTCCCAGCACACCTTGCTGCTGACTGTGACAGCCCCAGCACAGAGCTGCTATCTCATGAACTGAGGTTTTTCCCTGAAGATGATAACCCAGACACAGTTAGTTTTCCAAGAACATCTGATTCCCTCAGATTCCCTCAGTAGATCTAAAAACAGCCCCATGGAATTTTTTAGGATAGACAGTAAGGATAGCTCTAATGAATTATTGGGACTTGATTTGGGGGGGAAATTGTATAGCCTAAAATCAGAATCTTTGAAACCAGGCTTCTCCCTTCCAGATGGAGACAGCATGTCAAGGAGTTTTTAATATTAGCAAGTTAAGTTAGAGTTTAAAGCTCAGGGTGCCATTAGCAGGGCCTCACATGACTCAGTCTCAGTTATTTCTTTAAAGATGCAGCTTTTGATGATGTCAGCGGTACCAATGAAGGAAGACCTGATCTTTTATAAATCTACCTGGTAAATTGACACCAACAAAAGAAGCTGCAGAAATGGGGCCTACTAAGTTTACACAGACTAATATACATATTATAGAAAGTAGGCTTTTGGAAGCCCCTGATGTTTTATGCCTCAGACTTAGTACTGAACAATGTTAAGACATGAAGAAAAAGGCACAGATGAATCAAGTGGTCCCTAGTGGCCCAAATCCCATAGTATAGCAGAGAAACACTAGCACAAGAGGATCTTGGGATGATGTTTATAGTATCTTTGATCACGGTAGTTCCGGAGACATGTCTTTGTTACATAGTTCAGAACCTGAGTTTCAATGACGTGGAGTGGTTGGGCCAGCACTAACTGCAAACAATAGAGAAGAAAGCATACTCCATATTTCTAATCCTCTCTCTGATGCTAATGAATATAACGCAAGCACAGACACTTTAAAAGCAGAAGAAGTGTTGCTGTTTACAGATCAAGCTGATGATTTGGCTAAAGAAGAACTAACATCTTTATTCCAAAGAGACTCTGAGACCAAGGGAGAGAGTGGGTTATCACTCAAAGGAGACAAGGAAATACATCAGATTTTTCAGAACTTTGATGAAAAAATTCGCACTGAACTCCAGGTTTTATATCCCGGAGGGCTGCATTCAAAGATGGGCAGCTGAAATAGTGGTAGCCCTTAAAGCTTTACATAGAGAGGGAATTGTGTGCCGCCATTTGAACCCAAACAACATCTTATTGAATGATAGAGGACACATCCAGCTAACGTATTTTATTTTATTTTTAAGATTTATTTATTTTATTTATTTATCCCCCCCTTGCTGCTTGTGTTGCTGTGTCCATTCGCTGCGTGTCTTCTCTGTGTCTGCTTATCTCCCCCTTGCTGTGAGGTCTTGCCGCATCAGCCCACGGCGCCGCGCGAGCCGGCCTGCCCTCACAAGGAGGCGCCGGGAAGCGAACCCCCGGGGCCTCTCATATGGTAAACGGGTGCTCTATCCATTGCGCCACACCCGCTTCCTGCCGTGAGGTTGCTGCATCAGCCCACCGAACCGCTCAGGCCGGCGTGCCCTCACAAGGAGGCCTCGGGACGCGAACCCGGGCCTCCCATATGGTAAACGGGGGCTCTATCCACTGAGCCACACCCGCTTCCCCCAGCTAACGTATTTTAGCAGTTGGAGCGAAGCTGAAGATTCCTGTGGCAGCAATGCCATAGAGAGAATGTACTGTGCCCCAGAAGTTAGAGTTAGCATGGAAGAAACTGAAGCCTGTGATTGGGTGCTGTCTTCTTTGAACTTCTCACCGACAAGACTCTGGTTGAGTGCCATCCAGCAGGAATAAATACTCACACTACTTTGAACATGCCAGAATGTGTTTCTGAAGAGACTCGCTCACTTATTCAACAACTCTTGTAGATCAATCCTGTGGAGTATCTTGGTGCTGGCATTGTTGGAGTAGAAGACATCAAATCTCATCCATTTTTTACCCCTGTGGATTGGGCAGAACTGATGAGATAAACACAATGCAGGGTTATCTGCGCACATTCTGATCTTTGTGACAAGCATCTCCAGCACTGAGGCAACTTTGCCTTACAGTCATTTATGGAGCACCAAATGGTTTGGATAAAGACATTTAATAGGGAAGATGGTGTGGTTCAGTGCTTGAACTCCAGCTTCCCACAGACGAGGTCCCAGGTTCAATCCCCCAAAAAAGACATTTAAGGAGATGGGAGAAGAAAAAGGCCAAACAAGAGCAATTTGTTTACAGTTACTATCTGGACAAGACATTGATTTATAATAGTAAGGAGCTGTTATATACAAACCTTTAACCAAGGTGTGGTTGGTATTTAATCTGCATTTAGTGTTGCAGATGAGTTGTAAACCCAACTGAAAGAGGAGTGCCCTTCAAGATATTCCTCTGTTAGGAAGTTCTAAATGCAAAATTAAGTGTTAATAGAAACAAAGACCTTTACATGGAAACTAGCAGTGTTTTCTGCTAACCAATATTGGTTTATAAGATCAAATTAATATTTGCTGAATAATATACAAAAATGCATCATGAATAATGTCATCTATGGAACTTAAAAAGTGAGAAAAAAGAATATATGTATGTCTAACAGGAAACTTGTACCATGATGCTGTATAATTAATGTATCTTCAGTGTGGTTTCATATTGGTTCATACTTGTGAAATCCACGTGAGAAGAAAACATTCATGCTATCAACTTTGTACTTTGTTGCTTGATACTGCTTATTTAGAGAAGGCATTCACATAAATACTCTATCTTCAACCTCACTTCCTTTCTCCATCTTTCCATTTCTTAGATCCTTTACCTATTCTCTCATATTCCAGTCTTCCCACCCCTACTAACACACAAGCAACAAAAAAGGGAAGGGAGTATTTATTTCCCCAAATTGTATCAACTCAGTAAGACTAATAAATCACGATGTCAAATAAACATGGTAAAAAAAAAAAAATTTATATGGAAGGGGAAAGGACCTTGAATAGCCAAAGCCATCTTGAAAAAGAAGAATGAAGTTGAAGGACTCACATTTCTGGATCTTAAAACTTATTGCAAAGCCATGGTAATCAAAACAGCATGGTACTGGCACAAGGATGGACATACAGACCAGTGGAATAAAATTGAAAGTTCAGAAGTCAACCCTTGCATTTATGGCCAACCAATTTTTGTTAAAGGGCAAAGACCACTCAATTGAGAAAGTATAGTCTCTTCAACAAATGATGCTAGGAAAACTGGATCTCCATTTGCAAAAGAATGAAGGTAAACTCCTATCTCACAACTATGTACAAAAATCAACCCAAAATGAATCAAAGACTTAAATATAAGAGCCAGAACTATAAAAATCCTTGAAGAAAATGTAGGGAAGCTTCTTCAGGACTTTGTGTTAGGCAAAGTTTCTTAGACCCAAAACACAAGCAACAAAAGAAAAAATAGATAAATGAGACCTCATCAAAATAAAAAAAACACTTTTGTTCCTTAAAGGACTTTATCATGAAAGTAAAACAACGTACACAATGGGGGAAAGTTTTTGGAAACCACATATCCAATCATGGTTTAATATTTAGAATATATAAAGAAATCCTTTAACTCGGCAACAAAAAGACAACACAAAAAAAGGGCAAAAGATCTGAGCCCAGTGCCTTCTTACAATACCATGGGCTCGAATCCTGGCTCCATCACCATGAGACCTCTGGGAGCCTCACTTTCCTCATCTGTAAAGTGGGAGTCACACCATACCTCATTCATGGGATTCTTGTGGGGATTAAATGAAATAATGTAGGTAAAGCTCAGTAAATGGTTGCTATTATTATATTACTATTACTATTGACATCACTCTGTGCTTCCCACCAGCACACCTTTGCTCAAGCCATTCCCCCTGCCCTGTGTATCTCCTCTCCCTGCCCCACCTGTGCTTCTTCACACACACACACACACACACACACACACACACACACACACAAAATGGGCAAAAGACTTGAACAGACATCTCTCCAAACAAAATATACAAATGGCCAGAAAGCATATGAAAAGATGCTCAACATCATTAGCCATCAGGGAAATGCAAATTAAAACCACAAGGAGATAGCATTTCATACCTACTAGAAAGGCTACTATTAAAAAAAAACCAGAAAATTACAAGTGTTGGAAAGGATGTGGAGA
>JAQZBX010026933.1:0-28674 GCA_029593785.1 Cabassous unicinctus
CCTGTTAAAATTATATTTTTATTCATTGTACATCCAAAACTATAGATTTATCATTACTTTTTATGCACTTTTATTTTAAAACTGTAAGATGTATAAAGTAGAATTATATCCATTTCTACTTGTTCTTGGTCTTCTTGCTAGAGTCTTTCATAAAGGGAAGACTGAAACAAAGACACAGAGAGAAAAAGTCCCAAAAGAGGAACCCAGGTGCTTAGAGAGGAAGCTACAGATGGAGCAGCCAGGGGCTGAATTAATGAAACTTGGAAAAGGAGAATATGCCTCAACATACCATGCCATGTAGAAGTAGTTCAGGATTGCCTGCAGCCAAGGTTCAGTGAGACAGCATTTCTGATGATGCCTTTGTTTTGGACATTTTCACAGCCTTAAAACTAAACTTTTAATCTAATAAATTTCCATTATAAAAGCCAACACATTTCTGATATATAGATCTCAGAAGCTTTTAGCAAACTAACACAACCATTCAATACCAAGAGTTATCTTTATTTATTTATGCTCCTTTGATCCAAGGTGATGTTTTTAAATTTCAGTCCAAAATTTGTCTTTATCATTCCATGTAGGGTAGGTCTTATGGTGTTGAACTCTCACTTTTTGTTTGCCTGTAAATGTCTTACTCTCACCTTCATTTTTGAAAATCATTCTAAAAGGATACAAAATTATTGGCTGGCAATTAATCTATTTCAGATTTTTTGATATTTTATCAAACTGTCTTCTTACTTCCATATATTCCAAAAAGAGATGAGAACTTAATCTTATTGGTTAAGATTAATTTTAATCTTAACATTGTACAGACTTAATTACATTATAATTATATATACATATATATTATATATGTTATTATATATATTATATATTATATATATTATAATACATTATAATTTTTTTCAGTGTGGTTTTATGAACTTTATTGTGTTTGGGATTTGTTAGGATGCTTGAATGGGTATATTAATTTATTTAATTAAATTTGGGAAGTATTTGTCACTATTAGTTTCAATATTACTTCTTCCCCTTTCTCTTCCTCTTCTCCATCTGATTTCCATTATGCAAATGTTGATATGCATGATGGTGTCCCACAAATTTCTTATGTTCTATAAACATTGTCTCATTCTTGTTACTTTTCCTCAGCCTAAGTCATTCTATTTGTCTTTTCTTTGAGTTCATGGTTTCTTTCTTCTGACTGTTCTAATTTGCTCTGGAAAGCATCTAGGGAATTCTTTATTTTAATGTTGTGAACGATATCTACAGTATTTCTGTTTGCTTCCTTTTTAAAACAATTTCTATCTCTTTATTGAGAATCTCATATTTTCATTCATTGTTTCACCAACATTCTCTAGTACTTTCTATGCTTTCCTTTATTTAAGGTCTTTTTATGGTACATACAAAATCCTTTCTTCATTGTTTTCATTTTTCAAAAATTTATCTTATTCCTTCAGATGAATCTTCATTTCCTGTTTCTTTGTTTTGTGATTCTTTGTTGCATAATACACATTTTGAAATTTTCCTCTTTTAACTCTGCAGCTAAGTGTATGAGCAGAGTGTTCTTAATTTGGTATTCAACTATACATAAGACACATATTTCCTTGGGTACCAGAAGATAACAAAAACAAGCAAACCAATGTAAATATCATCTTTCATAGTCTTTTCAATATGAAATAGACTATCCAATTAACTCCACATCCTGGATACCTCATTGCATATCTTAAAGCCAGTAGTCCTTTGTTACATGCCACTTGGACTTACTTGATTCATACACTGTTTTAGCTGTGAAAAAGCTGCTTCTGTATGCAGAACATTTTCTGGGACCCAAAGTCAGAGTCAAATATTTTGGTTCAGTCCTACAACCAAACAATCCAGAGAAAGGCACCCATATATGCAACACTGTATATGCATAAGGGTTAATCTGCTCACTCTAGAAAAGGGACAGGGATCTGAAGTAAGAGATGATCCAGTACTGCAATGCACTAGAAAGGGGGTTGGAAAGGTGACAGCAAGGATACTATGACCTTCTCATATTGGTTTATAGTTGTGTTTACTTGATTCAGTTCTCACCCACTTTCTATGACACTTTCACTTCTTTCCCTAGTTTCAGGTAGATGACTTTGCAAGTTTTTTCTATTTGTTAAAATATTCTGTGAGGGAGCTGAACCATGACGCACCATATACTGCCATTCTGTTCAATCAGCAGACGTGTTTGAGAATTTTTAAACAGGGTTTTTTAAATGAATATAATAAGTGCATGGAAATGAGTGAAAAATGAGTTTCACTCTGTTTCAAAACCTAAGTAACTTAAGAGATTTACAGCTTTCTAAGAAAAAATTATATTTAAACAGTATTTTATAAGGGGAAATAAGATTATACAATTGATGAAACATTTATTTCACATGTTTTTGAAACTAAGTAACATATGTGATTTACAGTTACAATAAAACTAAGAAAAAGTTTTATTTAAATAACAAATTGTAAGTGAACATATGTGCATAAAGGAGAGTGAAATATGTGTTTCCAAACTAAACAATATATGTGATATACAGATTTTCAAGAGAATGTTTCCTTTAAGTGATGTTTCGTGAGTGAAGATATATATATATATATATATATATAGAATCCAGGAAAAATGCATCAACCTCAGTTTTCAAAAGTAGATAATACACATGAATGCAGTTTTGTAAGATAATATTTACTAAACTCAGTGTAATGTAAATAGAAGTCAGTGAAACATGCATTTCCCTCAGTTTTCTATATGAAGGGATATTTTGGATTTACATCTTGATAATTTGAAGTTTCATATATTCAATATTTTTTGAGTGAAGATAGGAGCATATAAGTGAAAGAAACATTTGTTTCACTTAGTGTTTCTAGTAAAGGTGTGTTATTTCCATCTTCCTAAGTTGAAATTTATTTTAAACAGTGATTTGTAAGTTAAGTGCACAAAAGATAGTGAAACATGTGATGAAGAAAATTTTAATCAAATATATTTTATCTATTTGTTCTTTTTTCTCTCTTCCTCTTGGTGTCACATTTATAAAATCACTATCAATTCAAAGTTAGGAAGTATCCCCTCATATTTTTTATTAAGAATTTTATGGTTTCACATCTTATGTTTGGTCCTTGTTCCATTTGGAGTTAACTTTTATATATGGTGATATTTAGGGCACCAAGTTCATTAAATTTCAAGTGGACTTCCAGTTTATCTACAGTGATTTGTTGAAAAGACCATTCTTTCCTGAATTATGGTACTTGTAAAAACCAGTTGGCCATAGACATATGGGTTTATTTCTGAACTCTCAATTATAATGCCTTGGTCTTTATCTATTTATGCTAGTATAAAAGTGTTTTGACTACTGTGGTTATGTAGTATCTTTTGAAATCAGTAAGAGATCATTTACTTTGATCTTCCTTTGCACTATTTGCATATTCAAAGCCACATGCAATTCCACATGAATTTGAGGAATAACTTTTCCATTTCTGTAAAAATAAATGCTGGGATTTTGATAGGTATTGCATTGAATCTATAGAATGCTTTGGATAGTATTGACATCTTAATAATAATAATCCCTTCTATCCTTGAACATATAATGTCTTGTCATTTATTTATGTCCTTTTAAAATTCTTTCAGCAGTGTTTTGAAGTATTCAGTGTAAAGTCCTTCACCTCCTCAGTGAAATTTATTTGTAGATATTTTATTCTCTTTGGATCTATTGTGAATGGAATATTTTAAATTTTCATTTCAAAATTTTCTTATCTGTTGTATAAATCACAACTAGTTTTTCATGTTTGTCTTGCAGCCTGCAATTTTACTGAATTTGCTTTTATGTACTATTAATATTCTTGTGCATTCTTTTGAAATTTCTATGTAAAGAACCATATACTCTGTAAATAGAAATAGTTGTATGTCTTCTTTTCCAATTTGGATACCATTTGTTTCTTTTTGCCAAATTGCTTTAACAAAGGTTTCCAGTACAATGTTAAATACAAGAGATGAAAACAAGCATCCTTGTATTGTACCTCATCTCATAGGCAATACTTTCAATCTTTAACCATTGAGTATAATGGTAGCCACAGGTTTCACATATGTATCCATTTTCATATTGTGGATGTTACATTCTATTGCTCTTTTTCTGTGTGTTTTTATCATTAAATATATTGGATACTTTTCTGCTTCCACTGAGGTGTTCATGTGATATTTTTCTTCATTCTGTTTCTGTGTTGTACTTATAATGATTGATTTCCTTAAATTGAGCCACCCTTGTATTCCTGAGATAAAAAAGACTTGGTCATGGTGTATAATTCCCTTAATATACTTTGTGTTGATTTGCTTGTATTATATTGAGTATTTCTATGTCTATATTCATAAAGATATTGGTTACTGGTTTTCTTTTCTTGTCATGTCATCATCTCACTTTAATATTAGGGTAATGTTATTCTAAATATGATTATTCATTCTAGTTCATTTACAGTAGTATTCTAATACTGTTTCCTTGTTGATCATACCTCTACATATCCTAACCAATATTGAAAAAGGTGAATTAAATCTTAAATAATTATTGAAGAACTATGTTTCTTTCTTCAAAATTTTAACATGTATTTTATATTGTGATTCTGCTATGAGGTGAATAGATAATTATAGTTTCATTTTCTTGGCTGTTTGACCCTTTTATTAAAATACATTGTGATTCTTAGCCTCATACCAAGTTTTTCTTTGGAGACCCTGGGACAAAGGTTTGAAACTGAGACCTTATATGCAGAAAGCCAGTGCTCAACCACTGAGCTACACCAGCTCCCCGATACCAGTTTTTACTTAAAGTGCATTTTTCTGATATTAGTACACCCACCTCAGAATTTTCTTTTTACAATTTGCTTGGACTAGATTTTTCTATCCTTTCAATTTCATTCCATTTGTGTATGAGTTCCTTATAAACAGAATAAAATAGGATTATACTTTTGTATTTATTCTGTCAATCTGTATCTTTTGATTGCAGAAGTTAATCCATTTATATCACAGTAATTACAGGCAAGGCAGGACTTACATTACCATTTGTCCTTTGTTTCTTGTATGTGTTGGATATTTTAGTCCCTCATTTCTCAATTGTACCATCTCTTGTGTTAGTTGATCATTTTTAGTGAAATAGATTGATACTATTCTCATTCCCTTTTCTATTTTTATTTTAGAAAATTTATTTGAGATTTACCATTGGGTTTATACTTAACATCCTAAATCTATAAAAAACTAGCTTGAAATGATACCAACTCATCTTCAATAACATAAAAAAATCTCTGTTCCATATAACTCTGTTCCCCTTCTTTAGGTTGTTCTTGTTATTCATTACCTCTTTATATTTTTTAGGACCAATTAAATAGAAATAAGCTTATTTCTCATGCAATTGTATTTTATATCTTGTAGGAAATAAACAGTAGAGTTACTTGATATGAATAATATAATCCTGAAATATTCTTTAACTTCTGCATTTACTTTTGTAGTTACTTTTACCAAAGATCTTCATTTCTTCATATAGCTAAAATCTACTATCTACTGTACTTTCCCTTCATCCCAAACAACTCCCTTCAGCATTTCTTTTAGGACAAGTCTAGTGCTGTGATTCCCTCAACTTTGTTTATCTGTGAACATCTTAGACTCACCATCATTTTTGAAGGATGCTTTTACCAGTTATAGAATTCTTTTCCAACATTTTCTTCTCTGTCAGTATTTTAAATATATCATATAACTGCCTTCTCACCTTCAGAGACTGTGATGAAAAATCAGCACATAATCTCATTGAGGACCACTTTCATGTGATAAGTCACTTTTTTCTTACTGCTTTCAGAACTTTTATTTTATAATTGGCATTCAACATTTTGGTTTTCATATGTCTTGAAGCTGTCCATTTGGGTTTATACTGTTTGAGATTGATTGATATTCTTGAATGTGTATGTTTATTTCTGGGCAATTTTGGGAAATTTTTAGCCAATATTTCTTCCAATACCATTTAGTTCAATTTCTCCTTTTCTCCTTCTAGGTCCCATAATTCATCCATTGGTATTAATTATGATGTCCCACAGGCCTCTTGGATCCTGCACCCTTCTTTCATTCATTTTTCTTTCTGGTCTTCAGAATGTATTTCAGGAATCTTCTCTCCTAGTTCATTGATGCTTTCTGATATATGTTCCACTCGGTTCTTGAACCTCTCTTGTGCATTTTTTCCAAACTGTTACTGTGTTTTTCATCAAGAAAACTTCAGGTTGTTTCTTTTTTAAGGTTCTAATTCCTCATTCTTTTGATACATCATTTTTAAATTTCATTTAGTTCTTTACATATTATATCCCTTAGCTCATTGAACTTATATAGGAGAGGTGACAGAAATTTTATTAATTATTCCAATGTCTAAACTTCCTCTGTTGTTTTATTATTCCCTGTGAATGATCATCTCTTTCTGTTTCTTTGTATTTCTTGTGAATTTTGTCAAAGTCTTTGAATATTTTGTTTTGGTAACTTAGTACATCAGATTTTCCTTCTTACTGAAGGTTTTATTGTAGATTGATTCTATGTTGAGGGTTTTACCAAAACTTAACCTAGTTTATACTGCTTTTCCTGGGCATGTGTAGTAGATTGCAATAATTACCCATTAAGTATGACAATTTTTCTTTCAGAAAAAAAGTTCCTCTCACCAGCATATTTAGCTTTAGAAAGAGCTAGCACCAAAGACCTAATCACACATATGGAGGAAATAAAAAAAGAATACAAACATACCCCAAAGTAAGTAGAAGAAGGGAATAACAAAGATTAAAGCAGAGCTAAATTAAATTGAAATTAAGAAAGCAATAGGAAAAATAAACAAACCCAAGAGCTGCATCTTTGAGAAGATTAATAAAGTTGACAAACCCTTAGTTAGACTAACAAAAAAATAAAAAACAGAGAGAAGGTGCAAACACATAAAATAAACGAGGAAGGGGATATCACCACTGACCCCACAGAAATAGAGAGTATAATTAGAGGATACTTTATAAATTGTATAGCAAAAAGATGGATAATTTAGAGGAAATGGACAAATTCCTGGAAACATACAAGCAGTCTATATTGAATAAAGAAGAAATTGATGAACACAACAGACCAATCACAAGTAACAAGATAGAATTAGTCATCAAAAACCTTCTAAGTAAGAAAAGTCCAAGACCAGATGGCTTCACAAGTGAATTTTACCAAACATTTCTGAAAGAACTAAGCCAAATCCTGCTTAAAGTCTCCCAAAAAATAGAAGTGGAAGGAACATTGCCTAACTCATGCAATGATGCCAACATCACCCTAATACCAAAGCCAAACAAAGGTGCCACAAAAAGGAAAACTATAGACCAATCTCTCTACTAAATCTAGATGCTAAAATGCTCAGCAAAATACTAGCTAATTGTATTCAACAACACATCAAATGAATTATAAACCATGACCAAGTGTGTTTCATCATTGATATGCAAGGATGGTTCAACATAAGATCAATCAGCGTAATACACCACATAAACAGATCAAAAGAAAAAAATCACATGACCACTTCTATAGATGCAGAGAAAGCATTCCACAAAATACACTACCCTTTCCTGATAAAAACACTTCAAAAGATAGGAGTTAAAGGAAACTTTCTCAACATGATAAAGAGTATATATGAAAAACTCACAGCTAACATCATATTCAATGGTGAAATACTAAAAGCTTTCCCTCTAAGATCTGGAACAAGACAAGGATGCCTACTGTCACTGCTCTTATTTAACATTGTGTTAGAAGTACTTGCCTAAGCACTTAGGCAAGAAAAATATATAAAAGGCATCCAAACTGGAAAAAAAGAAATAAAAATTTCACTATTTGCAGATGACATGATCCCTTACGTAGAAAGCCCAGAAAATTCTACAACAAAGCATCCAGAACTTACAAATGAGTTCAGTAAAGTGGCAAGTTATAAGGTCAATGTGAAAAAATAAGTAGCATTTCTGTACACCAATAAAGAGCAATCTGAGGAGGAAATCAAGAAAAAATTCCCATTTTTGATAGCAACTAAAAGAATCAAATACGTAGGAATAAATGTAACTAAAGATGTAAAGGACTTGTATGCAGAAAGCTACACAACACTGTTAAAGGAAATCAAATAAGACCTTAATAAATGGAAGAATATTCCTTATTCATGAAGAAGAAAAGTAAACATTAAGATGTCTCTCTTAAACAACGTGAATAACAGATTTAATACAATCCCAGTAAAAATTACCACACTTTTTTTCCTGAATTAGAAAAGCTAACTATGAAATTTATCTGGACTGGAAAGGGGCCTGGAATAACCAAGGACATATTGAAAAAGAAAAATTAAGTTGGAGGAATCACACTACCTGACTTTAAAATATACTACACAGCTACAGTGGTCAAAACTGCATGGAGGTTGGGTATATGAGAGTGTCTAGTATCTCTGTGTGACTTTGCTGTGACCTAAAACTTCTTTGAAAATTAAATGAAAATTTGGAAGAAACTGGGGAGTGAGAGGGGGAAAGTGCCATGGTACAGACTGGATACCCAATAATGCAGTGATAAAAGGAAAAAACAATAATAATGAATTTTTTAATTTTTTTTTTGCTTTTTCCCATTTTTGAATGTCCCAATCCTTTAATTTTATTTATTTTTAGTTTTTTTTTCTGAGTTTCCATGTACTATATCTCTTACATTTAAGCTTATCATTATTATTTAATTTTCCTATTAATTGTATTTGGCTATTATATGGCTTCATCTTCAAGGAAGGTTTAGATCACAGAAGGGTTACAATGGGGGCAGCAGAGGATCATTGGTGGGGGGTGTATGGGATAGGGGTTTCATGGGAAGAAGTTCACATGAATATACATGAAAGATATATAAAATTGTTCGAATGATCAAGGGGTGGGGCATGGTCACAGTGGGTAGACAATCAATGAATAAATGAGGGAATACTGAATTCCAAGCTTGCAGAGCTCTGCCCATTCTCCAAGGGAGCAGCAGCAGTCCTCCAAGTGCAGGGGCAGTGGTTGGCAAAGGAGGATGGTCCACTGATGGGTTCTTGTTACTGGTGACTAGCTTTATGAGTCTTTGCTCTTGTAATTGAAATTCAGCCTACTGTTATGGGGTGCCTAAGAGTTGCCACCTGAGAGCCTCCTTGTTGCTCAAATGTGGCCTCTCTCTAAGCCAAACTCAGCAAATGAATGCATTACCTTCCCCCCAGTGTGGGACATGACTTCCGGGGATAAGCCTCCCTGGCAATTAGGGATTAATACCAAGTGCCATCTGGCAATATGACTGGAAAAAGACCTTGAATAAAAGGTGAAAAAGGTAAAGACACATGAGTTCCTGTGGCTAAGAGACTTCAAAGAGAGTAGGGAGGTCATCCCAGAGGTAACATTTACGCACACCTCAGTAGGATCTCATAGAACACCAAAGTGGATATCACCCCACACAGAGGGGCTCTTGAGGGCTCTTGAGGCACCCAGGTCTTATATAAGCAGGGATAGGTCCAGAGATTGATACCTTATCAGTGGGCTCTACTTTGGAATCTGTGCTCCTGAGAGTGACAGAGTTGGACTCAAATAAGTCCTCACTGCACATGGTCCATCAGCCCCTTCTATTCAAACCTATATGTGATGCTGGAGTTGTAGGTGTACTTCCAGAGACTGGAGCCTCTGGCCTGCTCATGTGCCAGCTGTGCCTGGAATCTCGGTGGAGCTGCAATTCCTATTCTACAGCTCAATGGACTCACCCAAGTCACCTGGTGAGGAGACGATGGTGGACAATGGCCACCCCAGGGAATGGAGAGAGCCTGCAGCTGCAGGCAGGATAATCCCATCCATTGTATCAATGGGATATAAGGCCTCTCTCACTTGGAGGTGGAGTGGACATCACCATCCCAGACACCTCAGGATTGGGGGAAGAGCTATGGACTAGAGTGGACTTAATGGTATTCTGTTGTAGACATATTGTGCTTCCAGCAATGGAAGAAATTACAACAGTGAGGTGGAGCCAGTGGCCATTGGATGCTTTCAGAGCAGGGAAGGGAAAAGCAGTTGTAATACAGGGGCTTTTTTAGGACTTGGGAATTATCCTGAGTGACATTATGACAGATATAGGCCATTTTACATCAGCATATATCATGCAGAACTGTGTGGGAGAGAGTGTCCTCTACAATGTGAACTATGGTCCATGCTTAGTGGCAAAGCCCAAGGATGTGTATATCCATTGCAGGTGATGTGCCACACTAATGAAAGATGTTTACATGGGATGTTATGGGATATGGGGAACATGGAAATCCCTGTAATTTTTGTGTAACAGTTATGTAATCTAAGCATCTTTTAAAGATTATATTTTAAAAAATCTGCATGGGTTTGGCATAAGGATAGACATACTCAACAATGGAAACAAAATGAAACTTGATATAGATCCTCACATATACAGTCAACTAATATTTGACAAGGCCACCAAGCCCACTCAACTGGGATAGAATGACTTCTTTAACAAATGGTGATTGGAGAACTGGGTGTCCATACCCAAAAGATTGAGAGAAGAATACCATCTCACACCTTACACAAAAATTAACTCAAGATGGATCAACAATCTAAATATAAGAGCTAAGACCATAAAGATCTTGGAAGATGATGTAGGGAAGCATCTACAAAGTCTTGTATTATGAAATGGCTTCATGAACTTTATACCCCAAGCACAAAGAAAGAAAAAAAATAGATAAATGGGCCCTCCTCAAATTAAAAACTTTTGCACCTCAAAGGAGTTTATGAAGAATGTGAAAAGGCAGTCTACTCAATGGTAGAAAATATTTGGTAACTATCTATGTGATAGGGGCCTAATATCCAGCATATATAAAGTAATGTTACATCTTAAAAATAAAAAGACAAAAAACCAACTAAAAAATGGGCAAGTGGTTTGAATAGACACTTCTCCAAAGAAGCAATACAAATGCCTAAAATTCACATGATAAATGCTCAACATCACTAGCTATTAGGGAAATGCAAATCAAATTATAATAAGATATCACCCATTATACTGGTGGCTATTAAAATAGCAAAGGACTACAAGTGTTGGAGAGGATGTAGAAGAATGGGAACACTTATCCACTGCTCCTAGGAGTGCAGAATGGTGTAGTCATTGTGGAGAACAGACTAGAGGTTCTTCAGGAAGGTAATTATAGAACTGCCATATGATCTAGCAATCCTACTACTGGGTATATACTCAGAATAATTAAAAGTAGTGACAAGAACAGATATATGCACACCAATGTTCATAGTGACATTATCCACTATTGCCAAAAGTTATAAACAACCCAAATGTCCATCAACAGATGAATGGATAAGCAAATGCTGGTATATAAATACAATGGAATTTTATTCAGTTGTAGGAAAGAATGCAGTATTAACACACAGGATAATATGAATGAAACTTAAAGACCTTATGTTGACTCAAGCAAGCCCGGCACTGAAGGAAAGATTTTACATGACCTCAATGATATTGAGCAGTCTCACAGAGCTAGAGTCTGGAAGATAAGTTTACAGGAGACAGAAAAAGAATAGAACATTGTGAACCAATGCTCTTATGAGCAGAATTTATAAGTGAAAGGGTGTGGTTTTTATTTGGATGGACAAGACAGTGGTGCATGATGCTACTGGGTTGGGCAATGGTGGTCTGTGAGGAGGATGGGGTGGGGAGTTTGCACTGTCCATGGAACTGGGGGGCAGGTCAGCAGAGGGAACAGATGAACTCGGGATTTGTGGGTATTTGATTGAAACTACAATGTTGGGAATGTGTTTTTTGGCAGATAAAGCAGGGGAGGGTTGTTGGTTTGGTGTACTGGATGTGGGGTGGGGGACATGCGGGACAGTGTGCAATGTGGCAAGCTTCCAAGGAGTATGTGAGTGTTCATCCTGTCCTGATGAGTTGTATCTGTGGGTGGAGACCCACACAGTGAATGGAAAGGTGTTGGGCTCCCATCCTGGGGAGTCCTGCTGTGTTTTCAAATGGAGGGGCAGAATTCTCTCCAGAGATTAAGCAGTGTCTAATGGGGGAGGACAGGCTAGTATATCAAGCCATCAATGTTGTTGCAAGTAACTAGGAATTTTGCTCTTCAAGGAGTAAAACTTGGTGGTTGCCGTGGGTCCTGACGGGAGCGGGAGGGAAGAATAGAATACATGGAACATGGGGCATTTTGGGAGCAGTGGAATTGTTCTACATGGTCTTGCAGTGATGGATACAGCCTAGGTTAAATTTCATCAAAATGGTCTAAAATGCAAACCATAATGTAAATCATTGACCATGGTTAGTAGCAGTGCTTCAGTATTTGTACATCAATTGTAACAAATGTACCATCCACATATAAAATTTTATTAATAGAAGAAAGGGGAAGAAGGAGAAGCTGTTGTGTATATGAGAAATCCTTATATTCTGTAAGTGATATTTCTGTACCTAAAGCTTCTTTGGGGATAAAATGAAAAAAATAAGACACTGAGGGTATAAATGGAAGAAAATGTCACTGTACATAAAAGACAACAGATCTTATAGTGATGAAGGACATAATGCCAAAATTTAATTTTTAAAATTTTACTTTTTATTATTTTTATTATTTCAAATACTTTTTATTTTTTTGTATTTTATTTGTCATTTTAAAAACTATTAATTATTATTTCATTTTCTTAATAAATTTGTTTGGTTATTTTTTGGTTTCATTTTTTAGGAGGTTTTGGATCACAAAAGGGTTACTACTGTGGCAGGGCAGGATCATTGGTGTGAGGTATCAATGAGGGGGAATGCATGGTAGGAGGTTCACCTGGGACATACCTTTAAGGCATATGAAGAAGTTCAATCATGAGACATTTTCATGATTGGTGGAGATCCACACAATAACCAAAATAATATCAAATTCCCATCCTGGAGAGTTCTGCTACATTCTCTAATCTGACAACAGGAATCCCCCAAGTACTGGGGTGGTGACTAGAAAAGGAGGATGGATCATTGAAGAGCCCTTCATATTGATGACTGTACTTATGAACCTTTTCTTTTCAAATTGAAACTTACCCTAGTATTATAGATTGCCTAAGAGTCACATCCTGAGTGCTTCCTTGTTGCTCAAATGTGTTATCTCTCTAAGACAAGCTCAGCATATATATGCATTAACTTTCCCACTGGCATGGGACATGACTCCCAGGGATAAGCCTCCCTTGCACTGAGGGATTATTACCATGTGATAACTAACAAGGCTCCTGTTAGTTGCCTGGGAAAAAGGCACCTGGAAAAAGACCTTCACCAAAAGGGGGAAAAGGTAAAGAAAAATGAGTTTATATGGCGAAGATGCTTCAAAGTAGGTTGGGAGGTCATTCCAGAGATTATGCTTAGCCACATCTCAGCAGGATGTCATTAACTGTCACAGTAAATATTGCCTCAATTAGAGTGTTTCCTGAGAGCTCTGGAGATATCCAGACATTATAGGCAGGGCTGACAGGTCAGGAGTTTGGCACCTTGTCAGTGGGCACTACTTTAGAATTTGTGGTCCCCAGTGTGACAGAGTTGGATTCAGTTGTGGTTTCCCTACACATGGGTCTCTGCCACTTCTACTTGAACCTATAGTTAGTAATAGAATTGATAGTAGTAGGTCCAAAAGACTTAAATCTTTGGTCTTTCCATGTGCCAGCTGGGCCCTGAATCTCAACAGAGTTGCAACACATACTCCACTGTTCATTGGACACACCCTGGACAACTAACAAGGAAATGATGATGGACAATGACCATCCCAAGGAACAGAGTGAGTCTACAACTGCAGGCAGGATAGTCCCTTCCATCTCTCCCACGGCATCTAAGCCCCCTTCAATTGGAGGCAGATTGGAGATCACCATCCCAGAGTCCTCAGGATTGGGGAATGAACAATGGACTAACATTGACTTACATTTATTCTACTGTAGATTTATTGTTATTCTATCAATGGAATAACTTTTATCATTGATGTGAGGCAGAAGCTTCCAGAAGTTCTGAAGGGAGGGACAGGGGAAAAGTAGGTGTAATATGGAGACATTTTCCAGACATTGGCATTGTCCTGATTTTCATTGCAATGACAGATACAGACCTTTATATATCTTTAGATAACTTACAAAATTGTGTGGGAAAAAGTTTAAACTATAATGTAAACTCTAGTCCACACTTCCTGGCAATGCTCCAATATGTGTTCATCAATTGTAAGAAGTGAACCACACTAATGAAGGATGTTGTTAATGTGGGAATGTGTGGGCGGAATAGGGAGTGGAGCATGTGGGAATCCCCTACATTTTTTATGTATCATTTATGTAATCTAAGTATCTTTAAAAATAAAAAAATAATAAAATTATTTAAATTATTTAAAATAATAAAATACTAAAATATATTTAACATCCAAGGAAGGATAGAGAAATTTTTCTAAGATGATTTTTTAATCATAGGATAATATGTCAATGCTTCCTTCTCTGAACTGCTAGATGGCACAAATTCTTATATCTACTTTGCATTATTGTAAGTTGAGTTTGGTATTTGTAGTCCTCCCCTTTTCTAGATTATATGCATCTTGAAGGCAGTGTTTTATCTTTTCATCTTTTCTTCTCTCAGGTATTGAACTCAGTTCATTACATTTAGTGTATTATTCAACAGAGCAATAAATTGATGAATTTTAAAAAAAGAAAGAAACTATTTAAAAGAAAGGAACTAAAGAGTTTATCCTGAAGTCTCCCATAATCTTTCAATAGCCTATCTTGCTGCCAGGGTCTTCTCCTAACATTGTCTGAATTCCAGTGACTCATTAAAAGCAGTTTTTATGTATTTTTATGTAATATTTAGGCAATCTAAAGTTTTTAAAAAATAAAATTAATTAATTAATTAAAATAAATAAACTAATGAAAAACAGGAGGGGCCCAGATATAAAAACTAAATACTAATAAGTCAATAAGTAATATTAGGACTATATAAATATAATAGTGGAGAAAATTCAGGAAAAACATACGCAAATACAATTATTTATTAAGATGTCAATCATTGTTTAATTCAGCCAAAATGCCTCCAACTCACGCAGAAAATGTTATAAAGAATATCATTTGAGAAATAGAACAAGAATATTCAGCCAGTGGAGACATTGTTTCAGAAACTCTGATTACATTTCTGGTAAGAATGAACAATTTTGTAAATTACTCCTTTATTAAAAATTTATTTAATTGGTGCCTGATTTCCCCTTAAAATTGTGTGAAGCATTCCTAGTTCTTATTCAGTAAAAAACGTATTGAAATCATGGGAGAAGCTAGCAAACAATATAGACAGACTGAGAGGCTCCACAAGATCCCAAGAAGGAATAATGTTCTTCCTTAGCTTTGTTTGACAGCTTGCTTTTGTGTTTGTTTTTTGTTTGTTTGTTTGTCTGTTTCTTGCTTTTCTTGCCTCTTTGTTTCCCCTCCCTTTTAAATTAGATGCTGCTAGCTTGTTTCTTCTTTGCTGTGCTTCTTCTTCATTGATTTTCCATTTTCTGTGTATAATGATTTTGTCTACCAATGCTAGCTCTATTCCTTCCTTCATCTTTCTATTTCTGCTCTCTGTTGTGGTTCTTACATTCTATCTTTTTTCATTAGTCCTCAACTTTACTGGTTTTGACTTCTATCTTGTCTATTATGTTATCTTTTTTAAATTAACTTTTTCCATTCAGCCCTTTCTTTACTCTTTCCCTTTCCCCATCATTCTAGCCTTTTAAATCATTCTATATATTTTTCCCTATTTGGTTTCCAATTCCATTGTAGGTAGTCCACTATTTTTTTTTCCTATTACTTGACACTGCTTTCATGAGTTAAATATTCATTTGACTAAGTCTTATATGGCCCCTCTTCTAACTTTTATTATTATTAATATGATCCTTTTTCCTTTCTTATCTCTTTCAATTTCTCTGGCCCTAATATTTCCTTCAAGGGAACACGGAAAACAGCAAGGAAATAGAACAAGAAGAGCAAAGTGTCAAAGACAAAACATAACACACACACAGAACCACCAACTAAATAAAACTCTAGAGCAGAGACAGAAGCTAATCAACTAAATAAACCCATCAAGATAAAATGATGACCAGAGAGCAAAAAAATTTACAAACCATACTGAGAAACAGGAAGACATGGATCAGACAATGAACAAACTAAAAACCAGGAAGAGATGCAGAACATCGAACAACTAATCAAAAATATCCAAACAACTAATCAAAGATGTCTAAACAATGATCATGAACCAACTTAATGAAGTGAAGAAAGAGATTAAGGATACTAAGAAGACACTGGGAGAACATACTGAAGAAATTGTAAACATAAATAAAAAGATAACAGATATTATGGTGATAAGTGGCACAATCCAAGAAATCAAAAAGACACTGGGATCACATAACAGCAAATTTGAACAGGCAGAAGAAAGATTTTGTGATGTGAAAGACAGTACATCTGAAATCAAACAGATAGTAGAAGAAATAGCTAAAAAGGTAGAAAAAAACCCAGCAGGGAATTACAGATTTAACCAAAAACACAAAACAAGCAAACATATGCATTATATGCATCTCAGAAGGAGAAGAGAAGGGAAATGAAACAGGTGTATTGAAGGAAATAATGGTTGAAATCTTCCCAACTTTATTGAGGGAGATGGATGTACATGTCCAGGAAACACAACTTACCCCAAACAGTATAAATCCCAACAGGCCTACTCCCAGACATATACTTGTCAAAATGCCCAATGCTCAAGATAAAGAGAAAATACTCATAGCATCAAGAGAAAAGAGAACCATCACATACAAGGGAAGCTCAATAATATTAAGTGCTGATTTCTCATCTGAAACCATGGAGGCAAGAAGACAGTGGTATGATGTAGTCAAGGTACTAAAAGAAAAAAAAAATCTTCCAGCCACGAATTCTCTATCCAGCAAAGCTGGCATTCAAATTGATGGAGAGTTCAAAATATTCACAGATAAACAGAAATTAAGAGAGAATGCCAATAAGAAACCTGTATTTCAAGAAATGCTAAAGGAAGATCGACAGGTTGAAAGGAAAAAACTGGTGAGAGAGAGTTGGAGGAGAGTGTAAGAACAATTAAAAACACCAAAAGAGAAATGAAAACAACATACAACATACATAAACCCAAAGAAAATATAGCTGAAGTAAGAAATTCCCTGAGAGTAATAACACTGAATGATAATGGATTAAACTCAACAGTCAAGAGACACAGATTGGCAGACTGGATGAGGAAATATGATCCATCTACATGTTGTCTATAAGAAAGCCACTTTAGACCCAGGGATTCAAGGAAGCTGAAAGTGAATTGCTGAAAAACTATTTTACAAGCAAAAAATAACCAAAAAAGGGCAGGGTAGCTATAATAATATCAGACAAAATAGACTTCAAATACAAAACTATTTTAAGAGACAAAAATGGACACTATATACTAATAAATGGGGTAATCTTTGAAGAAGGTAGAACAATCATAAACATTTATGCACCTAATCATGGTGCCTCAAAGTACGTGAGACAAATACTGGAAAAAATTAGTGGAGACATAAATGCCTTTACAATTACAATGGGGGGCTTTAATACAACATTATCATCATTAGACAGAACATCTAGGCAGAGAATCAATAAAGAAACAAACTCTGAATAATACCTTAGAGGAACAGGACCTAATAGACATATATAGAACGCTAAAAACAAGTACAGCGGGATACATATTCTTCTTGAGTGCACACGGGTCATTTTCCAAGATAGACCACAAGTTAGGCCACAGAACAACTCTCAATTAATTCAGTAAGCCTGAGATTATACAAAGTAATTTCTCTGACCACAATGGAATGAAATTGGAAATCACTAATGGCCAGAGAACCAGATTAAGCACAAAGATACGGAAGTTAAAAAACACACTCTTAGATAAACAGTGGGTCAAGGAAGAAATCTCAAAAGAAATCAGTGACTAACTTGAAATGAATGAAAATGACAACACAAATTATCAAAACCTATGGGATGTAGCCAAAGCTGTACTGAGAGGGAAATTCTTAGTCATAAATGCATATATGAAAAAAGAAGAAAGAGCTAAAATTCCACACTTGGAGGAATTGGAAAAACAACCACAAACTAACCCCAAAAGAAGTAGAAAGAAGGAAATAAAAAAGATTAGAGCAGAACTAAATGAAATAGAAAATAAGAAAGCACTAAAAAAATAAACAAAACCCAAAGCTTGTTCTTAGAGAAGATCATTAATATTGACAAACCCTTAGCCAGACTAACAAATTAAAAAAGAGAACAGATGCAAATACACAAAATAAGGAATGAGGAATGGGTTATCACTACTGACCCCACCGAAATAAAGAGTATCATAAGAGGATACTTTGAAAAATTATATGCCAACAAGAATGATAATTTATAGGAAACAGACAAACTCCTAGAAACTCACAAGCAGCCTACATTGACAAAAGAAGAAATTGATGAATTCAACAGTCCAATTACAAGTAAAGATATAGACTCAGTCATAAAACCTCCCAACTAAAAAGAGCTCAGGACCAGACAGCTTCACAGTTTAATTCTACCAAACATTCCGGAAAACACTAACACCAGTCCTGCTTAAGCTCTTCCCAAAAATAGAAGTAGAAGGAACATTGCCTAACTCATTCTATAATGCCAGCATTTCCCTAATACCAAAGCCAAACAGATACCACAAGAAAGGAAAATTACAAACCAATCTCTCTAATGAAACTAGATGCAAAAATCCTCAACAAAATACTTGCTAATCACATTCAACAACATATCAAAAGAATTATACACCATGACCAAATGGGTTTCATGCCAGGTTTGTGAGGATGGTTCAACATAAGAAAATCAATCAATGTAATACACCACATAAACAGATTGAAAGAAAAAAAATCACATGATCATCTCTATGGATGCAGAAAAAACATTCGACAAAATACAGCACTCTTTCCTGATAAAAAACACTGCAAAAGATAGGAATAGAAGGAAACTTTTTCAACATGATAAAGGATATCTATGGGAAGCGGGTGTGGCTCAATCAATAGAGCTCCCGTTTACCATATGGGAGGCCCTGGGTTTGCTTCCCGGGGCCTTCTTGTGAGGGCAGGCCAGCCTGTGAGGCGTGGTGGGCTAATGCAGCGGGACCTCACAGCAAGGGGGAGATAAGCAGACATGGAGAAAACACACAGCGAATGGACACAGCAAGCACAAGCAGCAAGGGGGGATAAATAAATAAATAAATAAATCTTTAAAAAAATAAAATAAAATAAAGGATACCTATGAAAAACCCAAAGCTAACATTATCTTTAATGGTGAAATCCTAAAGTGTTCCCTCTGAGAGTGGGAACAAGACAAAGATGCCCACTATCAACACTCCTATTTAACATTGTCTTAGAAGTACTTGTTTGAGCACTAAAACAAGAAAAAGATAAAAAAAAAAAAAGAGGCATCCAAATTGATAAAGAAGTAGTGAAAATTTCATTATTTGCAGAAGACATGATCTTATACATAGAAAGCCTGAGAAATCTACAACAAAACTTGTAGAACTTATAAAGTAGTTCAGTAAAGTTGCAGGCTATAAGATCAATGCTCAAAAATCCATAGCATTTCTGTACACCAATAACAAGCAATCTGAGGAGGAAATCAAGAAAAAAATACCGTTTACAATAGTAACTAAAAGAATCAAATACCTAGGAATAAATTTAACTAAATATGTAAAGGACTTATACACAGAAAATTACACTACACTGTTAAAGGAAATGAAAGAAGACTTAAATAAATGGAAGAATATTTCCTGTTCATGGATAGGAAGACTAAACATCATCAA
Organism: Cabassous unicinctus; assembly: GCA_029593785.1. Lineage (NCBI taxonomy): Eukaryota > Metazoa > Chordata > Mammalia > Cingulata > Chlamyphoridae > Cabassous > Cabassous unicinctus. Next base: position 19,880 of record JAQZBX010026933.1, read on the forward strand.
GATGTCTATCCTACCTAAACTAATCTACACATTTAATGCAATCCCAATAAAAATCAGCACTGTATTTTTTAAGGAAGTGGAAAAACTAACTACCAAATTTATTTGGAAAGTTAAGAGGCCCTGAATCTCCAAAGACATATTGAAAAGGAAAAATGAAGTTGGAGGTACCACACAACCTGACTTTAAGACCTACTACAAATCTACATTGCTCAAAACTCCATGGTCTAGGCACAAGAATAGACATACTGACCAATGGAACCAAATTGAGAGTTCTCATATAGATCTTTGCATATAAAGTTAACTGATATTTGACAAGGCCACCAAGCCCACTCAGTTGGGAGGGAATGGCCTCTTCAACAAGTGGTGCTAGGAAAACTGGATGTCCATATCAAAAAGAATGAGAGAGGAACACCATCTAACACCTTATACAAAATTCAACTCAGGATGGATCAAAGATCTAAGTATAAGAGCCAAGACCATAAAGACCTTGGAAGATAATATAGGGAAGCATCTACAGGACCTTGTAATAGGAAATGGTTTCATGAACTTCACATCCAAAGCACAAGCAGCAAAAGAAAAAATAGATAAATGGGATCTCCTCAAAATTAAAAACTTTTGCACCTCAAAGGATGTTTTCAAGAAAATAAAATCGCAGCCTACCCAATGGTCGAAAATATTTGGTAACCATATATCTGATAGGAGCCTAATATCCTGCATATATAAAGAAATCATACACCTTGAAAATAAAAAGTCAACCAATTTAAAAAATGGGCAAATGACCTGAAAAGATACTTCTCCAAGTAAGAAATACAAATGGCTAAAAAGCACATGAAATGATTCTTGACATCGCTAGCTATTAGGGAAATGCATATCAAAACTACAATGAGATACCATCTTACACCCATTAGAATGGCAATTGTTAAAAAAACAGCAGACTATAAGTGTTGGAGAGGATGTGGAGGAATGGGAACCCTCATCCACTGCTGATGGGATTGTGGAATGATCCAGCCACTGTGGAGGAGAGCATGGCAGTTCCTCAAAAAACTAACTATAGATCTTCCATATGATCCAGCGATTCCCCTGCTCAGTATGTACCCAGAATTGAAAGCAAAGACACCAACAAATATATGCACACCAATGTTCATAGTGGCATTGTTCACTATTGCGAAAAGTTGGAATCATCCTAGTTGCCCATCAACAGACGAATGGATAAACAAATTTTGGAACATACATATGATGGAATATTACTCAGCCGCAAGAAGGAATAAAGTGCTAACACACAGGAGAACATTTTTGAATCTTGAAAACATTATGTTGGGTGAAGCAAGCCAGGCATTGAAGCATGAAAAGTACATGACCTCACTGATATGAATTAAGGAAATTGAGCAGACTCAGAGAGCTATTGTCTGAAAGATAGGTTTACAGGAAAGAGAAAGAAAGGAGAAGATTGTGAGCCATCACCCATATGGTCATAGTCTATGATCAAGTGATAGAGTGCAATTGTGTACTGAAGGGATAGAATGGGAGGGTAGTGATATTATTGGATTGGGAAGTGCAGGGTTGACAAGTGGGTAGATTGGGAAGGGTGAGTTAGAATACCGAGGATACTGGGGGGAGAGTTGGGAGAGAGACCACCGGAAGAACCACCAGGTGAACACTTGGGATTTGTGTGTATGAGGTTGAAAGTACAGAGGTGGGAGTGCTCTTATGGCAATATGACAAGGAAGGGTCACTGGTTTAGGGTGTTGGTTGGGGGGGCATTCGGGACTGGGCACATCTGGAGCAGGATTCTATGTAGTGTGTGTGTTCATTCTGTCATAATATGTTGTATCAGTGGGTGGAGACTCATATAATGAGTGGGAAAGAGTTGGCCTTCCATCTTTGTGAGGACCAATTTGTTCAGAAATAGACAGGTGGGGTCTCTCAAGAGCAAGGGCAGTTCCTAATAGAGGAAGACAAACCAGTGTGTCAAGACCTCTTGTTACATGTTACTATGAATCTTGACATCCAACAAGTCAAGCCAGGGGGTTGGATGGGGAGGGAAGAACAGACTATATCAAACAGGTGAATTTAGTGGTCAGTGGAAATGTTGTGCATTACCTTTCAGTGATGGACACAGGACATGGTAACTATTATCAAAATTTATAAAAGTGTACGGTCTAAAATGTAAACCACACTGTAAACCATTGACAGTGTTTAGTAGCTATGTTTCACTATTTGTGTATCAGCTATAACAATATTACCATCCACATATAAAATTTACTAATATGGGATAAGGAAAGGGGGAGGATGTTGGGTATATGAGAGACTCTTGTATTCTATGTGTGACTTTTCTGTGACCTAAAACTTCTTTGAGAACAAAATGAAAAATAGTGAGACTCTGAAGAATGAGAGGGGGAAGGTGCCACAGTACACTCTGGACACCAGATATTGCAGTGATAAAAGGCAAAATGTTAAAAAAAACTTTTTTTTTAATATTTAATTTTTTTTCCTTTTTTAAATATCTCAATCTTTTAATTTTATTTTTGATTTTTTAAAGTTTTCATGTATTTTATCTCTTACATTTAAACTTACCATTATTGTTTCATTTTCCTATTAATTGTATTGGGCTATTGTATTGGCTTCATCTTTAAAGAAACTTTGGATCACATAAGGTTACAACTGGGGTAAAAGAGGATCGTTGGTGGTGGGTGTCAGGGATGAGGTGTGCATGGGAGGAAGTTCACCTGAACATACATATAAGGTATGCAAAATTGATCAAATATTCACAGGGCATTGTCACAGTGGGTGAAGAATCACTCAGCAAATGAGAGAATATTGTATTTCCATCCTGGAGAGTTCTGCCACATTCTCTAAGAGAGCAGTAACAGTCCCCCAAGTGCAGGGGCAGCGTCTGACAAAGGAGGATGATCCACTGATGAGCCCTTGTTATTGATGACTAGCCTTATGAGTCTTTGATCTTGAAATTGAAACTTAGCCTATTGTTATGGGGTGCATAAGTTTGCCTCCTGAGAGCCCCTTGTTGCTCAAATGTGGCCTCTCTCTAAGACAAACTCAGCATATGAATGCATTACCTTCCTCCCAGCATGATACGACTTCCAGGGAAAAGCCTCCCTGGCACTGAGGGATTACTACCAAGTGCCATCTGACAATTCGACTGGAAAAAGACCTTGAATAAAAGGGGATAAAGATAAAGACAAATGAGTTCCTATGGCTAAGAGACTTCAAAGTGAGTTGGGAGGTCATCCCAGAGGTAACGCTTATGCACATCTCAGTAGGACCTCATAGACGTCCAAAGTGGATATCACCCCAAACAGAGGGCCTCCTGAGGTCTCTGGAGACCCCCAGGTCCTATGTCAGGGCTGATAGCTCCAGAGTTTGGTGCCTTGCCAGTGGGCCCTTCTTTGGAGTTTGTGCTCCTGAGAGTGGTAGAGTTGGACACAAATATGTCTTCCCTGCACATGGCTTATCTGTCCCCTCTATTCAAACCTATACATGGTGCTGGAGTTTGTAGGTGTACATCTAGAGACTGGAGTCTTTGGGCTGTCAGTGTGCCTGCTGGGCCCAGAATCTCAGTGGAGCTGCAACTCCTACTCTACAGCTCAATGGACTCTCCCAGGACACCTGGTGGGGAGATTTGGTAGATAACGGCCATCTCAGGGAATGGAGAGAGTCTACAGCTGCAGGCAGGATAATCCCATCCATCTTATCCATGGGATATAAGCCCCTTCTCAATTGGAGGTGGAGTGGACATCACCATCTCAGACTCCTCAGGATTGGGGGAAGCGCTATGGAATAGAGTGGACTTTCTGGTATTCTATTATAGACATATTGTGAGTCAAGAAATAGAAGAAATTACAGCATTAATGTGCAGCCAGTGGCCACTGGAGGCTCTGGGGGCAGGGAGAGGGAAAAGCAGTTGTAATACAGGGGATTTTTGGGGACTTGGGAATTATCCTGAGTGACATTGCAATGACAGATATAGGCCATTTTATATCATTATATAACATGCAGATCTGTGTGGGAGAGAGTGTGGTCTACAATGTGAACTATGGTCCATGCTTAATGGCAAAGCCCCAGGGTGTGTTTATCCGTTGCAGGTGATGTGCCACACTAATGAATGATGTTTATGTGGGAGGTTGTGGGAGGTGTAGGAGGTGGGGTGTATGGGAATCCCTATATTTTTTGTGTAACATTTACATAATCTAAGTATCTCTAAATAAAAAATAAAAAATAAAAAAAAAAGATGACAGTAATAATCCAAAGGCAAAATTTCAGTAAATGAAAAAAAAGTCTTTGAAAACTCTGAAAGGTTTTTCTAAATCATAATTAAAACAAGTTAAACAAGTATAATATACTCCAGAACATGGCAGTCAGTATGCTTTTAAACTTATTCACAATTTTAGAATTTTATTAAAGAGAAAAGACGTTTTATCCTCCTGTGGAGGAAGAAAGGAAAAAGAACATTTCTTGCATAAACTATAATGGACTCAATTTTATTTAGCTTAGGTGTAATCTCCCTAGGTTTATATGGATATTAATTTAAAAAAGTAGCATTGAGTCTGTTAAATCTTTAAATGATAAAAATTCTGTTTTTAGTTAATGAAATTAGTACAAACATCTTTTTAAAAATTGTTTTTGCATAAATTGAAATCAATAGATTTTTTTCTTCACAGAACTGAATGAGGGATATGAGACTTAAATGGATATAGAAATAAGTAAAAGATTTATAGATGTGAATTCATAGTCAATGCTGACTAAAAATTGATGTTTGTTTAAGGGAATGTTTTCTGTTTTAAGAGGGCTGGTTTTCCTAAAATTAGGTTGGAAATATGTAAGACAAAGTTTAATGAATATAGAAAGCTGTAAGAGGTATTGTAGAAAACAGCATTAAGTAACAGAATGTGTTTTGTAAAGGTGAAATTTGTCTTGAGATCTAGTAACTACAGTCTATGTGATTATGTATAATTATGGGAAGTTTGTAAAAGCATTTTCAAAACTGAAAGATTATAATGTAAGTGACTGATTCTGAGAAATCATTATTAAGTTGAAATCTAGGAGTTAATATTAATAACAAATTTTGTAAGAAAAAATTTATGGATAATTATAAGAAGTTTGTAAAAGTATTATCTAAACTGAAATAATTAATTGGCTAATTCCAGGATGCCATTATTAAATAGAAACCTAAACTGACGTTGATAACAAAAAGTAACTCATAACAGAGAAACCTATCAAAGGCCACCTCAATCTGCATATTAAAATGGTGGTAAGGGGAAGATAATCTTGATTCCACTGGGAATCTTAGGTTTTCATAAAATAAAATAATGGAGAAAGTAGTTTTTCCTATATTGCTAAAGTAAAATACCTATTAATTAACATATTCATGATAAAGGTGTAGAAGTAAACTGTAAAACACTGAAAATAGTGAAGTCCATTTAATATGTTATAAACTGCATTGGAAGTTATTAGCAGTGTATAACAATTAAGAGATAGATTTCAGTATTGTCAAACTCTCTTGTGCATTTAAACCAGGTCTCAAATTCCCTGTATGGTGCCGCTCCATTTCAGTTATTTGGCTAGTTAGTCACTATGACCCCTAAAATAATATAAGTGTATACTACATCTTGACATGACACCTGAAGTTGATTGAAAGTATGTTGCAGTTTCAGACTCCTGCAGCAGCTTGGAATGGCTTGATATGGACACATTTACAGGAACATTGCTTGCAAACTGCCTCTGTTTCATAGTGTTGAAGGGCGCTATGCACCAGGGTAGGTGAAACATTGGAGCTTTCCTTCAAGGGCCAGTGGTGCTGCAGCATGCTGGCTGTGTGAAGGATATACAAAGTAAGGCAATAATTACCAGAGTAATGTGAGTAGAACCTAAACAGACACAATTAGCATTATGGACTGATTCCATGGAGAGACAACATGTATGGTATTTCAAACCTGGAGCTTAGCTCTATTAACTACAGCTCAAAGAGAAACTTAGAAGGAAAAATGTATGGTTTTGAAAGCTTCCTCACAGGACTCCCCTATCTGGCACATGGAAATGTTTCTTGCATACTGTTAAACCTTATAAGGGAACAGGTGAATAAGCCCAGGCCTTTATAAGGATATGCTATTTATGATAGCTTGTTTAGGATGGTTAATGGTTGGGTCTGTCACCCTAGATCACATTGCCCCTGTCTGTATGGAATGACAAAAGGGAATCCATGATGTGGGTTGGTTACCCCCTGAGTTTAATTTTACTATCAATGTTAGATATAGAGTAAAACATGCCCCCTGGTGGTTCCACCCATTGGCCATTTTTGAACCAGGTGGAACTGCAATTGTCATTGAAAGACAGATAATATCTTTAGCTGTTGTCTTTTATACTTTTGCAGTGGAATGTGGATGCAATGCTTGTTCTATGGTCAATGTAGGTCACTACATGGGGGTAGATTGTGCGGACCCAGGGCACCCCCAAGTCCTAAGCACATAACCACCTACATGACCTAGACATAAGCTGAAGGTTATCAAACCTCCCTGAGGGGAGAGGCTGTATAGATGGTTATCATAAACTATAATCTACCCAGAGCAGTGAATGTCTTTGGTAAATGTCCTTCCCGTGAGCATAGAGAAATCATCACCAGACCCTATGTGTATGCTTCATGTGATCCTAGTAGAATCTCTGTTCTCATACCCTAAGGAATGTCCTTGTTCTGAAACCCCTTATATATCACCCCTCATTTTCTCATCTCTTTGTGGAGCGTTAACTTCATTCATTCTTTGACTGGCCACTATCAAAGATTCTTTCCTGTTCATAAGTCCCAGTAAAGTTCTTGTCTCACCATCTACCTAGAGCATTCTTTAGTTTTACAACTGCCCCAACCTGTGCTCTTCAAAGTTGGGTTGAGGAAAAAATTGATACCTCTATTGGAAAAAAAAAAACTTCTCCACACTTCTCAAATTCTTAATTATATATATGAGGTTGAAGACAGGAAAATATTTTTGTCTGCTGAGGAAAGTAATATAAGAAACAAAATGAAAAGTGAACAGATAAGACTTTAAAAGGAAGTTTTCCTGCCTTGGAATAGGCAAGTACTTATGAATCATAGTTATAAAGGTATTATCAATAAGATAAAAACAAATGAAATTGTATGTAATAAAACTGTAAACTTCTGTTCATTGACTGACACTATTGTTAAGATAAAAAGGAAGCTATAGATTGGATTTGAAGTCATTTGAAGTAATCCACCTGACAACTGATGCTTACCAGTATATGAACAACTCCCATGACTAATCCAGTAATAAAATGAACAAAATAATTGAAGTGTTTCACAAAGAGAATATTTAATTGCCTGTTGAGCTTATGGAAGTGAAAATGAAGATTGATACCTCTGTGTAATACCATTACACACCTACTAGATTTGCTCATATTTTCAGGAATCTGGGTTCATATTTTGACCTATATGTGAAGGGGATGGAATTCTTGCATATAGAGAATGAAAGTGTTAAATGGTGTTCCCACTTTGGAAACAACTTGTTAGTTACTACTCTGTCAAAACATACATCTGTTTTATGATCTTACATTTTCTTTTCTATACACAAAAGAGAAAGTATGCTTATTTTGAACAAAATGACATAGCCACTTTTATAGGAGACTTACTTTCCTAATAGCCAAAATCTGGTAATGATCAAAATGATCATTATTAAGAAAATGGATAAATAGCAAGTGAATATTCACATATGCAAATATTCCTAGCAATGAAATATAAACCCAGTGATACAAGAAAGGGAATAATCTGATAGATGTATGGTGAATAAATGCAGTCAGATAAAAAAGAGTACATACTCTTCATACTATTTAATTTTATTTTTATATAGTTCAAGAGTAGTTATGGAAACTAACAATAGAAGTAAAAAAAAATAATACTTCATAAGGATTTTGAAACCTAAACAAGTTAAGACATGTTCAAATGAAGAAAAGCAGAGAAAAACACAATGCCACCAGTCCTATGATAAATAAAATGTTAACAGAAGTTCTTGATAATAAGGGAAAGCCATTCCAGTTCAAAGCACTGGATGTCAAGGAATGGCATGGTCTGGGAAGTTTAAATATGTTTATTCTGGAAGTTGTGAAAATACTAAATTAAGCCAGACAGAAATGAGTAGAAGATGATTACTGACATGTCTAGGATAATAACTAAATATGAGATGCATGATTTATGGCTAAATCACTGCTCAAGGAAGAAGAATAATAAATTAAAATATATTTTATTAATCTATTAGAAAAAATAGGGCAAAAAAGAGATGGAGGAAAATGTCAAACAAAAATAAATTGAGATGGCTTGGCATTATGAACCTCAGAAAATCATGTTCTTAATCCATTCCTGTTGGTGTGAACCCATTGTAAATAAAAACTTTTGATGAGGTTACATCAGTTAATATGTGGCCCACCTGAATTAGTATGGGTCTTCATTCTCTTACTGGAGGTCTTACAGAGAAGGCCACAAAAATAAAAGACAATGGGGAAATTTAGAAGCTCAAATTTAATCGTACCTGGAAGAGAAGGGAGAAAACTTTGTGCTGTAATAGAAAAGCCAAGGAACCACAAAGATTGCTGACTATCCAGAAGATACTGAGCTTGAGAAGAAGCCAGTCTTGAAGCCTCAGAACCCATAAGCCAATAAATTCCTGTTGTTAAGCCAATTCATTGTATGGTATATATTTTAGCAGCTAGGAAACCAAAAGATGATAGAAAACAAATTCATCATGAATGTGTGATTATATTTAATGTAGATAATCTAAATT
>JAQZBX010026934.1:0-28659 GCA_029593785.1 Cabassous unicinctus
ATATAATATGGATGATGAGATAATTATTTATAGGCTTGTTAGGATTCAAAAGAAAAATATATGCCAAGCACTTAGAAGAATGTGTGGTACATAGTGAGCACTTAATTAACAAAAGAGTGTGGTAAATTTTAGTCAGTCTCTCTTCCATACTGAAGTATTGGATAGTAAACTTTGGTATATCCACTTAGAAAATCAAATGAATGATTCCATTGTCAACATTGTTATCTTTATAAGGCAAGGTTTGGAGAATCTCTAATACCTGCCAATTTTTCCTCTTTGGATATTACATTGTTAGGTTCCTTATTTCTTCAGAAGCTGGGCCCCTTATGAAGCCTTGAAGATTGGCAAATCTAATATTATACTGGTGGGAAAATGTAAAGTAGTCCAATATACAGTGTATTGATGAGAAAATCTTGGATGGGTGACTGGGTTAATAATCTGCTCTTGTTATATTCAGGTTCATTCTGCCTATGGTAAAAATGTGAATGATCATTTTTCCCAGTTCCACACAGATTATTTAAATGTTCACAAAACCTGTCCTTTCCTTTTGGTTTTACCATGCAAAGCCATAGCATCCAGATCTGTGAAGCCAAAGAAACTAACTCAGTTCTTCCCACTGTGAAAGAAATTGTGGAGAAGGAAATTGAATTTTAAATTCATGTAAACCATTGGAATTCATGCTCCCCAGTGTGACAGAACTGACTCAGTCGTGGTTTCCCTACACATGGCTCTTCTGCTCCTTCTATTTGAACCTATAGTTAGTACTAGAGTTGGTAGGTGTATGTCCATGAGACTTAAATCTTTGGGCTGTCCATGTGCCAGCTGGGCCCTGAATCTCAACAGAGTTGCAACACCTACTCTCCAGTTCATTGGACTCACCCAGGACAACTAACAAGGAGATGATGATGGACAACTACCATACCAAGGAACCGAGAGAGTCTAAAACTGCAAACAAGAGAGGCCCATCCATCGGCCCCATGGGATCACAGCCCCCTCTCAATTAGAGGTGGAGTGGACATCACCATCCCAGGATCGATCCTCAGGATTGGGGTATGAATAGTGGACTAGAGTAGACTTACTGGTATTCTAGTATAGACATTGTGATTCTAGCAATGGAACGTTTCTTTGCTTTTATTACCAATGACATCCCCAGAGCTTGCAAGAAAAGAAATGTGTGGAAAGTAAATACCCTTGACAATGTAGCTGAGACAATATTAAACAATCTATTTTTAGTCTGTTATGACTCTGTAAAAACCCACCCTAAAGGTGACTTTACCTTCCAATACGCTATTGCACATTTTGAAGTTGATTGGCTCTATGGCTTTCCAATGAAATTTAAGGAAAGTGAGATGGCTTTAAAAATTTTTAATGAATGTAAAAAATTAAGCATCTCTGGCTTTGTTGTCACATGAAGTTAAACATAGAGGCAACCTGGGAAGAGTGGAAAGTCTACTTGTCTTTGGAGTCCAACAGACTTTCCTACTTACCTGTGTGTGCCTTTGGACAAATACTTTGATTGCTCTTTCTCCATCGAAAGATTAGAAAAACTTGCAGGGTTGTTATGAGGCTTAGAAATAACACCCATAATGTATAATATAAAAATGCATCTGGCCTGCTGCCTGAAAAATGGTACTAGGCACTCAATACACACTAAGCTGCTGCTGTTACTATCACCACTGCTACAACGATTATTATTATTATTTTATCATCATTATCTTCATTGTTGCTATCAGCATTCTATGCCCAGGCTGGCCACTCAACAAATTCTGAGCTAATATAGTTACTATTTTCAAGGACTAGTCATCTAAAGTAGGATTAATGCAATAAATATATGCAATATATTCGTGGTGTCATTCTCTATCTGAAGCGTTCCCATTAGGAGAGAGGGGAGGAGGAAGCCGTGAGCCTGCCTGGCCTGTGTGTTCACTTAAGCTAAGTGCTAATGCACTGACATTGGCAGCAGGGGTGGTGGACCTGCCAACCTTGTGGGGTTTCTCAAATGGAGCATTGGCATAAGGGGAATTCGGAAAGAGACGGGGATGCAAATAGCCCTACAGCAAGAACTGTGACCACTCCTGAGCACTTGGTTTATTTATAGTTCAGAGCTAGTTTGAAAGGCAATAGAAAAATGACTTAATGGCACCTCCTGGGCCTGAAGCTGAGCTTACTTTCTCACCTGGAGAGAGCTCTGGACTAAACCCCCGTCGGCCTAACCAGTCAGCTATGCCGGGGAGCGTCATGATGGATCAGGTCCTCACTGGGAGCCATTGCCCTGTATGGCAGCCTGCGTGCCTTTGTTTGCTTTTTCCTTTTCTTAACCTTTTCTCACGGAGCTGTCAGGCTGCCTATGGACTTCAGGGAAGCCCTTGTTTTGTGAGCCATCTTATGCTTGAGGGATTTGGAGAGGATCCAGGGAAGTACCAACTGCAGTGATGAAAGGGTAGGACTGGGACCACAGGGAAAGTCTGAAAAAGAAGATTCATTAGGCGATAAGGAAGAGCTGAGGGTAGTTCAACAATGGTCTTCAAGTGCACCCAGTGTGATCACACGGAGAATAGAAAGAAGCTATGCCCCATCTCAAAGGGCTAATAACAAGGACTGAACTCCAGACAGAGAAGCCCAAACCCATCCTTTTGAGGACTCTGCCCCACTGTGAATGCCTCTCTCCACATACTTGTGTCTAAGTTGTCTGTTTACACAGAAGTGGGAGAGAGAAGCAAAGGCTCTTTCCTCCCTGGGCCTCTGAGAGATGGTAGAAGATGAGGTTCAATGAAGGGATGGCCTGACTCTAGGCCCTAGGCAATCTCCAAAGTTCTCTTCTTCCAGCTCTGAAATGGGTTCTGTTTTTATCTTCCTCACCATGGCCTTTGCCTTTATCACATCCAAAGTAGAATCATGTTCAACTCTTCAAGGATTAATGAGGTTGGATAAAATGAGGCCACCTCCTCAAAAGGGGGTAAGCTGCTTTAATATCAACTCTGACATGAGCCTGCTTCACCAGCTTCCACCTGTGCTTGTAGAGGCCAAAGCGGCCTCATGGTTCAAACCCCTCAGAGCAATCTGTGTCCTGATACCTCTCTAATCTGAGCTGCCTGCTGACAGCCTAGGAGAGAACACAGTCTGCAGTAGAATAAGTTTATCTTGATAGTGACAAAACGAACTCAGGTCACCAACCCTTGCAGCTACACAAGATCTCAGCCAGGCCTCTCCTTAATTGGTGGAAAGAAAGAATAAGTCCAGGGAAGCGGGTGTGGCTCAGTGGATAGAGCCCCCGTTTACCATATGGGAGGCCCGGGTTCGCGTCCCGGCGCCTCCTTGTGAGGGCAGGCCGGCTCGCGCGGCGCTGTGGGCTGATGCGGCAGGACCTCACAGCAAGGGGGAGATAAGCAGACACAGAGAAGACACGCAGCGGATGGACACAGGAGCACAGGCAGCAAGGGGGGATAAATAAAAAATAAAAAAAATAAAAAAAATAAAATAAAAAAAAAAAAGAAAGAATAAGTCCATTTTCAACCCCCATTCTAGCTCACCTGCCTTGACTTTTCTTGCATTCATTAAATGTCACATCCTATAGATCAAAGTGGTGACTCCTGAGTCCTTGGACAGACCTAGAATGAAATTGTAGAGCCAGTAAAATTTATTTGATACCTTCACACTCATCTCAGGCATCCATCTCCTCCCTTCTTCTGTACCATCTCCCAGTTCTTCCATGTTAAAATGAATCAAATAATTACATAGAGCAATGGGAGACAGAGAGCCAATATATATATAATATACACCATTCTACTTGAGTACACCTTAAAGATCTGAATGAATATATTCATTGAGTGGGACCTGATAACATAATTTATCTAGCCTAGGTTGTTCATCTTCTGATTAGTTATTGTGGTGCCTATTATGTCCCACATATTGGAGAAGTTATGAGGATACAGGAACTAACTTTTTTTTTCAGGAGTCTGAAAAAACATCTGTGTTGCCACACCTTTGTGAATGGGAAGAAACTTGGCCTGACTCAATTGCATGGTACTGGGGCGAGATGGTAGAAGAGGCCTCAGAATTAGAAATTGAAGGGTATTCTTTGCCATGCCAGGAAGTTTGCTCCTTGTGCTACAGCCAAAAGGGAGACATTGGAAAACTTACAACATGGTCATAATATGATTTGTTTTGATTTCTTGTTTTTTGCTTTTTGTTTTGTTTGTTTGGGAATTTTATTTTATATATTTATTTGCCTGCAGAATGGAAGATGGACTGTATTGGGGTTAATTTTGTGGGGACAAGGTCAGTTATTAGCTATAAAATATAAGATGAAAGATGATCAAAGGCCTAAACTAAGGCATTAAAGTTAGACAAGAAGGAGAACACTTTGAAAGACATTTAAAAAGTAGAACTGATGTATCTTGTAACTCATTGATATTTGTGGATTGGAGCCAGGGAGTAGTTGAGGATAATACGAGTTTTTTCATTTTGTTATAAAAATTTTGAGAGTACAGGCAAAAACTCTGAAGACTGGCAAATACAAATGACTTGCCAAAATTTAATACAAAGAAAAAGGATAATCTTGGTGATTTCAAGCTCTATATCTGACTTCAAGACCTTGAAAGGTACTTGAAGAAATAATCAAACTATCAATTTGCAACCTTCTATAAGAAAACCAATCCTGGAGTGCAACCACAACAGCTTTGTGAAGATCAGATTGTTCCAGACCAATCTCATTTCCTTCTGTGCTGGAGTGGCAGGCTAGGATGATAAGGAGAAAGCAATAATTGTAATCTACCTGGACTTGAACTAGAATTTTGATTCTGATTCCATTTTACATGACATTCTTATTAACAAGTCAAGGAGATATAAGCTAACTCCCAAAGTGGGTTATAAGTGACCAAACTGAGAGGAGGAAACAAGATGGATCTCACTGTGATTGATCTACTTAATCCTAGAGGCCATTGAGGGAAACAACTAACCTTTTTTTTTTAATTCCTTTTTTTTTTTTTTTCCTTTTGACAACTAAACTTTCCTTCTTCATATGATGCTAACACAATTTCAAGTTAATTATAATGAGGGAAGGAAATATCCTTCCTGCTCAAATATTTGAAATAGAAAAGGGTAGATGTCTACAATGTGGGATAATGAAATAAACTCTTCCGATACAAGATGAAGGGAGTCAGATGAGCCCATGCAAGTGAGTAAATAGTGGAGATTATTATTCACGCTAGTATGGAAGCTGGCTGAATTCCCACACTAAAATAATAATCTATCCTCCCCCTGCCTATTAGAAAATTAAGTTAACATTGATTGAATTACTTCTATGAGCCAAGCACTATGCATGACCTATTTCATATACCTTATTAAAAGAACCCTTCAAGGAAGGCACTATCTTCTTCAACCTACAATGAAGGACCTGGGGCTCAGAGAGGGTAAGTCAATTATTCAGAGACACACAGTTAATTGATACTGGAGCCAGTATTTGAAACTAGGTTTGTCAGCTTCAGCCCCTGTGTTATTACTATTGTTCCACATTAAAAGACCAGTCATTTGAGTTAACCTTTTCTTATATCCTTGAGAATGTCAGCACTTATAGTAATGGCTAATCATTTACTCTTTAGTGTGAATAATTTTCAAAAACTTCTCAGAGGGCTTAGAGGGGGTAAGGGGCATTATAGAATAGGTGAGAGCTGAACAATTGAGAGGCGTGGGGAGGTATACCTCCAAATGTAGAATAAGATGCAATTCAGGAAACTGAGAACAGCAAAGACAAACTCTATCTCCTTGAAAATGTTTCTTGGCCAGGCTTTCTGCCCATGATAGAGAAGAGAATAATAGAAACTGGTTTAAATTCCAGTAACAGAGATAGCAACAGGCACCACTCACCAACATGTACACACACTCCATACACAATAATAGATTGGATTAGTAGAAGCCTTAAAACTGGCTAAAACCTTAGAAATCCTCTATTGTCACTTGCTCACTTTAAAGAGAAAGAGTCTCTGGCCCAGAATGATGAATTCCTATACAGGGTACCTCAGTTTCTTCTGGCTAAATGTTTACTCAGTCCTAGGTCTTCTCACTTCCATGGCCAAGGCTCCACCCATGAAAACTACAGGTTTTTCATAGTTTAAGTTCATACCTGTCTGAAGCAATGGGTTGTGGTCAAATTACCTTCTTCTGGAAGCTTCTTCCACTTTTAGTCTATGGACTGTTTTCTAGCTTAAGATAGAAGATAAAATTAGAAAGCTGTTGTAGAGAAACACTTGCTATTTTTGATTCCCCAAATCTATGCATTCCTCCCTTTCCCTGATTTTCCTTTAGGTATTGCTTCCTCTCCATTCATGGAAGAACAGATCAGTCTGACTACGAACATATTTCCCTGGCCACAACCATATTTTCACATGTAAGCATGTGACCTAATTCAGGCAAAGAAGACCTAAAGGGGCATTTGCCAGGGGTTTCTGGGAGAGACATTCCCACATGTTTTAGAGAGAGCTACAAGAAGAGGCTGCTAATGTTCCTCTGGATAGCATGGCGTCAAGGTGTGCATTCTAGAATGAGCGTGGCCAGACTGAGGACAACGGGAATGTACAAAAGAGGACAAAATGCACAAAAGAGAAACACAGGGAAACAGAGGCCTGATGACACCAGGAATCTCAGCATCAAAGGGCACCAGAAGATGTTCATGTGCTCGAACTAAGTCCCATTTTACATTTAAGTCAGTTTAGAGTATGTTTTCTGTCACTTGCTACATAAACATCTCAACAAGATCTAGCTGTACTTTGTACCATGGGAAATTGACCCACAGTGATGTTGACTTGTTAAACTTAACTGTGGGTTCACAAGACAACATAATCGACAAGCATATCCCAAAGCCTACCACGCATAGGACATCACTAGAATATTAGCATTAGTATGGCAACTTCTCTATGGAGCTTAAAATCTAGTAAAGAAAGGGGAATAACTACAGAAAAAAGAAGATGGGAAAGACAATACTACATTTCCAAGGTCTTGGTATAGCACTAAAACAGGTTTAAAGGAGTTTAAATGTGGGAAGGGTCCCTTTGACACAATGTTATTAGGGAAAGCACCAAGGAAGAAGTGAGATTTGAGCTGACTCGTAAATTAGAGTAGGTGACGATAAAGTATGTGACAAATGCTATCTTAAATTAGATAGAGTGCATGGGAGGCATCTGGATTCTATCTATTATCTCTGGAAACCAGGTGGGAAACCCCTGACATGCAAGGATTTGACAGTATCGAGTGAGAACACGTTCCCCTTTCTGTTTCTATATGGAGGGCTTCCCTCTAAACCAGTGGTTCTCAAAATGGGATTTCCAAACCAGAAGCAGCAGCAGCATCTAGGACTTGTAATAAATGCAAACTTTCAGGCCCCAACCCAGACCTACTGATTCCGAAACTGGTTATGGGCCCCAGCAATCTCTGTTTTAACAAGCCCTTTAGGCGATTCTGTTGCATGCGAGCCACTGCTCTAAAAGGCTTCTGAAGGGGTCTTTAACCTGGGTGTCCGTGAAATTGAATAGGGAAAAAATATTTTCTTCTTGATTTTTACTAATTCCTAACCAAAATTTAGCTCCTCTCTCCAATTTGAAGGTGAGCAACAAATCACAGTGGTATTTAGCAGCATTTGTCACCATTAGAAATCACAGATCTTTCCATATCATGTTCCAGTTGTTGCAAATACCTCAAAACGTCACTATTACTCATTGCAACTTTGAAATAAGGGTAATTAATAGACCTGCTGCCAGATCTTGTTATTAATGTGTTAATAAAAAACTCATGACTACATCATATTTTTGAAAAATATCTCAATAACTCTATTTTAATACAATTGATTTCCTCTGCAGTTAGGACTACAGGATTCACTGGACCACTGAAGGGGTGCATGGCACAGAAAAGCATAAAAACCCTGACCTGGGATAATGTTTCTGTCTCTCCCTGAAGCACTCACTTACTGCTCCCAGCAGGAGGAGGGGTGATGATCTGAGGTGAGATCTGTGAAAGCTGCAGAGAAAGCTTTCCTCCATCCCTTCCCCTTCTCCCTTGTTGTCTGTTTCCAGAGTGCTCTCATGCTAGTCTGCTCTTCACCATGCATTCTGGGGTCTCCAGTGCTCTGCCCCTGGCCCTGGCTGGCTAAAATGTCTATCTTATTTGGAGCCGAACCACAAGAAAGCCCACATGGCCACAGATACAAACCCACACGCTCCAATCCAGCTTTTACTACTCTTAGAGCTAATATTCTGATTTCCATCTGCCTGTGCCATATCTATTTCTTAATTGGTTCCAAACTCAGGCAGGGAAAAAAGAGAGTATCATTTATGGAGTCTCTAAAACTTCACCAAACTATAAGGCTATGCCCTTCTCTCCTACTTTTCTTCAAGAAATATTCTAGAGTGATGGAGCCAATGAAGGAAAACAGGGAGTCCCATCTCCACCCAGTAGGGTTGATTGTTCCTTAAGTTGCATTGGTACCAGATGCCAGACAAAATCTGCAGCGATGTACTTATTTCACGGTTTTCCTAGAATCAGGGCTATAAATTAGTTGGGTCATTGCCCTTTAAAAGAGGAGGAAAATATGAGGTGATAATAATCAAGGTCATCGTTGTGCATCCAATGAATTCTGTAAAACAGCTGTAAAGGTTCTTCCTTAGTCACTCTGCCTAAAGCCTAACACCGCTCTGCTCACAGACACAGGCCGACTTTCTAGATATTCACATCAGGCTTTTTCTAAGCAGCTCTTTCCTGTTTGCCACTATTGTTAGACAAAATAGAATTAGCCTTAATATGAGCTAAAAGAGAGCAATCATGATCACAACATTTAGGACAGAAAACTTAAAGCCCACCAAATTGTTGACCCCAGAATTTCAAGAAGGGTCCCCAAACCAGCCTAGTTCCATACAAACAGCTACCACTTGTTAAAACAACTACCACGAATAAGACCTTATGGTAGGGAAGCAGGTGTGGCTCAATCGATAGAGCTCCCGTTTACCATATGGGAGGCCCCGGGTTCGCTTCCCGGGGCCTCCTTGTGAGGGCAGGCCGGCCCGCGTGGCGCAGTGGGCTGATGCAGCAAGACCTCACAGCAAGGGGGAGATAAGCAGACACAGAAAAAACACAGCAAATGGACACAGCAAAACACAAGCAGCAAGGGGGGGATAAATAAATAAATAAATAAATAAATCTTAAAAAAAAAAAAAAAAAAAAAGACCTTATGGTAAAGGGTTTCCAAGTACCATCTCACAATGATGCTATGAGCTAGATTTACCACTATCCCTCTTTTACAGATGAAGGCATTGAGGCTTAATGGAATTAAGACAACATCCCTAAGTTCATTGGAAGGGGCAGGGCTGGGATTTAAATCCAGTCCTGGACACCAGAAAGCCCAGGCTTCTAGTTACTGTTAGAGATACTGGTCTCTTCTCTTTCCACCTCTGTTTTATCCTCTCTTTTCAACACTCTTACTATACCTTCAGTTCAGAGTCCACAAATATTTAGGGTGCTAAACTCTGTGCTTTCACGGGGTATTTAATTTAAACCTCATAACAACCATGTTACTTAAGTCACATCATCACTCCAATTGTATGGATAAGCAAACTAAGGCTTAGGAAGTGAAAGTAATTTACTTGAGATAAAAAATCACACAGCTAATGAAGGACCAGAACTGACATTTGAGCCCCTGTCTTAAGTCCAATTTTTTAAATACTGGTAAAGAATAGGCTTTGGTGACAAGGATTCTCTAACCTCAGGATCTTTGCCCAGCAAGTCTTGTTAGAGAGAGCTGATGGGGTACATAGAAGGATATGGCCTCAGGCAGCTTCAATACACCAGTACCAAAGCTTCATGGACTTCTAGTCTACCTGCATTTCCAATGGGAATATTTGTTATTATTCTCTAAGTCCTTGCGATTTCTTGTGACTCCCGCTTCAGACAGATATTTTCTGTAACACAGCAACAGTATTTACACACATGGCATATAGACCTTTTGGAATTCTGAATGGAAAGACTGATGTAATTGTCAAATCTCCCTATTCCGATGAAAAGAGAAGGCTAAGAGTACAGAGCAGGAACAGAGAGGTTTTGACGTTTGTCAGCTCATCAGCAGGAATCTTCAAGACACATCTTCTTGGTGGCCAGTCACACGCAGTGTTAACACAAAATGACTGTCCTGGGCATAGAAGAAACTTTATTCCCCCATTAAAATATAATTGTGTAAAGAGATCGGGATATAAAGCCAAAATCAGGCTTTCCAGGCATAAAATAAACCACGCGCAGTTTGATTGCTTAAGGGGGACTTCTGTTTGGAGCAACAGTTGTTCTGGGCCATCCTTTACGTGCACGTATTCAACATAATCTATAATCGTGCTAAATACTGTGAAAGGAAACCTGCTTCAAGGCTAATATGATAATAAGTATTATCTGGGAGACTAGAGAAAAGGCAGTTAGAGATATAATTTTTCATGCTTTTTTGTTGTTGTTCAGCTAAAAATAAAAGCCTTGTTAAGAAGAGCTTTCAATGAATTATATTTCTCCATTTCTCTCACAATTAATTTTTGTGTGGCCCAATTACAATTTGCAATTCTCATGCTTTTCCGCTGAGCGTGGTGGCATGAATTGCTTGGGGAACAGCAGAGGGCAGTGCAGAGCTGATGCTGGCGCTGGAAACTTGCTTCTGGCTGTAAAATTGTGCTTGTTATTAAATGAAATCTTCAGGCTAACTTAGCCACAGAGGAAATTAAACTGCTAATTATGTGTGTATAAACCACTGAGAATGGGTCCAGTTGTTGCTCAAGATTTCAGAAACACCCACCTCTTCTCTTTAGATGTAAAATATGTAATTACTCTTGGAAATAGTACCTACTAAAGATTTTATATGACTTTTTAAAATCTTCTAGAGTTATCTGTTGTACAGCCTGTTCTTTTCTGAGTAAATAAACAAAAGACTAGTGGGTTTTAGTTTAGTTTTTGTTTGTTTGTTTTTTCCATTTTAATTGCCTATGTCAATGTCTTTATAAAATCAAGTACTCCACTCCCAGGCAATGTAGAACAAAGCTCAAATGGATTGAAGCCAAAATGGCCACATTATTTTCATAGCACTTTTAAAAAAAAACAAACAGATTCCTGGAAAGGAAAAAAATTCAAAGATTTGGTGAAGAGATGATTCTGATTGGGGAAGGGAAAGGAGCAATGAACACATAAATGTGCACATGCCTTTAGAAAGGTGATGTCATTGTGAACTTATTGTCATCAAGAGGAAATAAAAACCAAATATCTCAAAGTAAGGGAAAATTCAAAGATTAACCAGGATTATTTTCGGTTCTTTGCACTGGGCAATGTAGCCTTGCAATTGTCCATAGGCTGTCTGATAAGCAAAAGGGCAAGAAATATGATATCAGGTTTCAACAAAAATATGAATAAAAACTGACAGTGAATGTCTATGTTACAGTGGAAAATTCAGTTTGCAAATAGTTCTTCATTTCGATCTCTTTTACGTCCTTACTACTCAAAGTGTTCTCCCTAGAGCAGCGTCTGCCTCACCTGGGAGCTTGTTAGACTTGCAGCATCTCAACCCACTAAATCAGAATCTGCATTTTGACAAGGCGGCGGATGATCTGAACACACACTCAAGTTTGAGAAGCACTGTTTTAGGTCATATCTCTAAGAACTTCCTTTCCTAAAACAGCATCCCTCCTGCTTTTCATATAAAGCTTACAACAGCAAACTCATTTAGAATCAATTAAAAGAAGTTTTCGTGGTTGTAGCTGTTTTCCCCTTTGCAACAAATAAAGGTTTTTGAGACCTTTAATGGTTGTTTTTTTTTTCCAGCTGGTTTTAACTAGGACTAAAACGCTGGCCACTCAGGACCTAAAGAGAGCCTAGGGGAAATTAACGTGAAGCCAGGACATGGCATTTGCATATTTCTTTGTAGCTTTGCTGGTCCAGCTAAAGACGGTTTCACCACCGCTTCCATTGACTTGGCTTTCCAGTTCAGTCAATGCTTTTTATGGGTTTCATGAGAGTATGATAATGACCTGTTTTACTTATCCATCAAGAGCTATGAACCAGAAGCTTTTTCCCCCTTCCTCGAGCAAGAAGGGCAGCACGGGTAGGTCAGCGGATCGGAGTAATGAAGCTCTCCTGCTTGGCAAAGTGAGATTAATCTAATCAAATAACTTTCCACCTTGGCGAGTTTAACTAATTCCCCTAGGAAAAGGACCAGCGCTACGTGAAGCCCCTACAGTCAGCGCAAACCTCCTAGTAAGGCAAGGCAGGTAATACCTTTTAAGCTTGTTAATGTTTTATCCTGCTGGGTTCTACAACTGACTCAGAGAATAGCTGCAACTCCTTAACCCAGCGTTACAAAGAAATGCAGCTTTCAGCAAGGAAGACCAAAAGCCCCGGGCTACAGAGAGGGCGACTTGATTGTATAGCGAGCTCCGACTGCCGTGATTAAATTGCTTCCTGCATTGTCTTTCTGCCTCTGTCCCCGTAGTAATCTTCAGAGGATCTAAAATGCCAGGATTCGAGGGCTGTGCTCTGAGGGAGTCAGGCTGCAGATTAGAGACGCTTCCTTCCCGAGATGCACATGCTTTCCAGCGTATGAATCTGCAGTGCCGATTGGAGTATCAAGGAGAGCTCGGGCATGCTGCGGCTCCTGAGAGCCTGGGGATACTCCCTCCTCTGTGGCAACCACAGTCTGAACTCCTGAGCCTGACTCCCCAGAAGGGCTCGCTGGATAACACAGTAGGGCTTCTAAGATGACCTTTCCCTTCCACCTTCAGCAAAAAGGAAAGGTCTTACTTAATGCAGGCTGAGCTTTCTTGGTTTATCAAACAGAAACTGCAGTGGAGACACGCAAGGCTTCATTTGACTTCGTGGGCACCTACCTTCCACTCTCCCCCCATCTACTCCCCAAAATTTTGAGAGGGATTGATTACCAGAGTGCCTTGGCTTCCAAAACAAGGTGTGCTGCCATGAGCCTTTTTCGGGGTTTGTTTCTTTGCTGGTTTTTAAGTCAGCGTTATTAAAATATAATTTACATCCAGTAAAACCTATCAGTTTTAGTGTACAGGTCTATGGGTGTTGACAAGCGAATGCCATCACTATTAAGATACAGAGCATTTTCATTACTCCCGAAATCTCTCACACCCCTTCTTAGTCAACCTGCACCACTCCCATTACTTCCTGGCAACCACTGATCTCTTGTCTGTCCCTATGGTGTTGCCTTTAGTTCTGAAAGAATTTATTTTATATTTTTAACAATAACCCTCCTTTCTCACAGGGACTAGCAAATAGTTCCAATTAGACTGTGAATCACAGTTGAGAGGGCAGCTTTGAAGTCAGATAAACTGGTTCCAATCCTGGCTCTGCCCCTTACAGTGTGATTTGGAATATCTTAGTTATATAAGACTCAACTTTTTCATCTATTAAATGGAGTAACAATAATCAGCAACAATCATTGAACACCATTTTACTTGACAAGGTCCATTTAAACTTTTTTTTCTTTCGTGTTACTTGGCACTTTCTGCTTTATCTCAGTTATTGCCCAAATTAGAGGGTAGGGAGCTTATATCACACACATTTGATCCTTTGCAATACCTAGAGAGTACATAAAAGCGATTGTGGAACACATATATCAAATAAGTGAATATTAAACATTACTCTGGAAAACAGCTCATATTTCTTGCATTATTGCTACATACGGAGGTTTCCATAAATAATATATATTATTGGTATGTATGCTTTAAATTTTTACATGAATGGTATTATATTTTGTATCCTTTTGCAACTTCTTTTTTCCACATTTTAGTGTTATGTCTTTTAGATTTATCCATTATTTAACCACTAAGTAGCACTCCATTTCATGAATAAGCCATAGGATGTTCCCATGTTTTGCTGTATAAATGTACAAGCATTCCCTTGAATAGGATGATACTCACCAAGCTAGGGAGTGTTCTTTGGAGAAGGAGGGGGAAAGGAGAAAAGGAGGCAGGTAGGGGCTTAAACTATAGCCAGCACATACTGTTTTCTTAAAAAAGAGAGAGAGAAATGGAGCTCTGGAGCAATACAGCTAGCAAATTGTTAATATCTGTCTGTTAATTCTGGGTGATGAATTCATGAGTATTCATTATTTTAACAATTTTTTAAAAACTTAAAAATAAAATAACCACATGCAAAAAACATCAATGAACACAGTTCTGTCCTGGAATGTATAATCTTTAGCAGAGGTACTGAATTTGCCTCCTTACATTTTTCATAATGAAGAAATTTTCTCCATGCCCAATGTAAGATATTTGTGACATATCCTAATTAGTCTGGCAATAAAAAGTCAAGAGTGAAGCTTTCCCCCAGTAAGTACCACTTAAGTAACTAGGGTGTGCCAAGTTTTCCTGGAAGAATCCTATTGCATTTTTTTCTGCTGTTCTTGTTTTTGTTGTGTTTTGAAGTACTGAGTTTTGTGTGCAAAGAAACATGTATAAAGACCCTTTAAAAATAACTAAATGAGACCTGTATGTTAAAGGGAAAAGGTTAGGAGGTACCTAGCAATTTATCTCATCAAACTCTCCACCCTTAGCAAGATTTGGCTAATACAGGATGCTCACCACCAAGGGAATAAGCATGCTTTCCCTTCATCTTACTCATCATTTACAAAATAAAGGGAGCCTGGCTTTGGAAAGGAAATAGCTAAGCTTTGGAAATAGTTGCGAGTTTATCCCATTCTTTCATTTTAATGACTTTCCCTGCTATTTAATCCCATCTTCCCCTTCTTCTGTGACAACACTTATTAGTATGTGCTCTGGATAGCTAAAAAAACAAGCAAGGCTTTCAAAATACAGCTCACACCAAGTTCCTCTGGCTGAGGTGGAAGCGTGCATGTTTCCCTGCCCCCTTGTGGCTTGATTACAGAATTCCTGCTGCTGTTACCCCCACGGCTCATTACCCTGCCTCTGAAATGCAAGGGGATGAGAAGTCCAGAATTCAGCTCGACCACTCCCGCAGAATAGCTGGCATTATATTGGTGACTCGCCTTTATCTTACTGAGACCATTTTTTCTTAAGGAAATGTTTGCTCCCAAATGTTCCTGATCGCAGATGACCTGAGAAGCCTTGGACTTCAAGCCAGGTCCGAGATGGCATCGTCCATGTAGACTGGCCGAGTCTGCAAAATAGGTCAGGGGCCCGGACAAGTAGGCACTTGAGAAAAGCCATGGCTTTAGAAGGCAAGTTTTTCATTTAAGTTTATGAGCCTGATCTCTAAGACAAACCCCACTTTTGATAACCAACCAACAATTGTTTTGCAACAACTGAGGTTACATATTGTCAGAGAATGTCTCTTAGATGGAATTTTGAGCGAAGTGGGATGTTTAATACCATGTAGAATGAGCTGTAACTTGCTACAGTTAAGAAGGGGCAAATTTAATATTAGGCGAAGACCAAATAAGGATTTCATAGCTAGACAAAGGCAGGGCATATAAGAGAAGCAAGACAGGGCCAGAAATACTTCTTCTCAAACTATGACAGTACTGAAAGTCAATTCAGTGTGATCATCATTTAATTTATGCCCCTGAAGTGTGCTTTCAAAATTTCTATTCACCAAGAGTGGGCTGAAAATGCAATCCTGCCCTAGGCTGAAGAAAAAAACATATATTGGGTCATTTCTCTTTCACAGATGGAAAAACTGAGTCACCAATGAATTAAGATTATTTGCTATGATCTCATGGTAAATCAGTAGCAGAGCAGGACACAGGATCAAGAGTGACTCGTGCCTAAGATAAGGATTCTTGTCTCCAGAGCAGACTTTCTCTCTGTAGCAGTAATGAACTGCTTCACTGCTTCCTAATGCGCCATGTGCCTTAGTCAACTTGTCCTTCTAGGCTGCTGGAGGCACCGGGTCACTGTGTCACAATGCAGTGTCAAAATGTCACAATAATATCAGCTGGGTGATGACAACAGGGATACAAGCCAAGGAGTACAGAAACATAGCAACACTTTTGTCATGCAGCATATAGATGGCCTTGCTTTCTAGATCAGCATGCAAAAGAGGTGCTTGGGAATAACAGAAACTGAAAAATAAAAATGAATCTCAGGACCCCTGGTGAAATGGTTGATAATCTATTTGCTAGTCTCAACTTTTAATTCCTATTTTATTTATTATTGATTTGATGACTTCTTATGAAAGCAGTGTATAAGCTGTAAAACAAGTATAAGTTTACACTTTTGCTAATTTTATGATTATGTAGATAATTCTATATAATAATCCTGGCTCTTTCCTTCTATTCTATAAAAGTATAAATGACCAGATATTTATTATGTGTGAGTTTAATAGCATTATTTTGTATTTAAAATAAAGCTAAGAAGACCTAAGAAAACAGTGTGCATATATATGTGTGTATATGTGTGCACATATGTAGATATATATATATACATACATATACACATTATATACATTTCATGAGCTGTAATTCAGAGGAGAATAGAACAATAATAGCTATTTTTGGATGTTTCCTTTCCTAGTCTCCAAACTGTAATAGATTTTCCTAATGTAGGATATATAGATAAAGAGATTGATAGATACAGATATATAGATTATATATTTATCCATCCTTTGGTTTTCCCTATTTCCTTCTGCCGGACCATCTTGCTACTTTTCATCTAACGATGTCTGCATTCTGTGCCCTGCCCATCCCCCATTTTGCTACACTGCTCCATTGGGTCTATTAATATTGACTCATATTGCAGATTAGGAATAGCTAGTGGCCCTAATTTAATGTTAGTGGAAATTTGGTTGTCTGGCCTACCTGAATACATAGAACTATCTAGTAGTCTTGCTAAAAATGTTCATTAATTCTACTGAAATAGAATCTGATTTTAACAAGCCTCTCCCCTCTCCCAAATTTACACATACACAAATTTAAAAACCATTCCCTTAAAGGAGTGATCCTCAGTACAGAAGTTTCTTTAAAATGCATGCTATAGAACTGGCACTTCATACATTAGGTTTGGTGGTGATGGTGATAGACGGCAGAGTTCAATCTGGAAATAATGACATAATACCCAAGGGGTGTTCCCTACAAGGACTGAGAACCACTATTGGTGATAGGAAAGTGTACTTTCCCCTGGATATGTTGAGGTAAGAATATGTTGAGAATAGCTGCCTTTGGGTTTTGTGATATTCCTGATAGCAAGTAGTTAGAAGAAAAAAATGACATTACACATTCAACTTATCTTTATATTGTATATGATAATAGAGAAATTAAATAGAGTCCTTGTACAGCTGAGATAATGACTATATACCATAAGCCTTTATCAAGTTAATGCAACATCATAAGTATATGAAATGCTGGCTTTTTTTAAACTGCTACTTCCAGTGGCCTAGAAAAGGCACCACTCAGATCAGAGAGAAGAACTGACTGATGGACCCATCTGCTGCCCTTCTGCATCTGCCATCACATTTTTTCAGGCTTCTCCCAGCCAATGCCTAAGCACAGAGCAGGTAATAAGGCAGGCCCATTCTAGAGAGATGCAGAACCAAAGCATCTTTGGTTCAAGGACTGCCCACCAGCCTGGCTGCATCTTTCTTAGAACTGCATTGCAGTTCGCTGACTCTTCCTGCCCAGTTCTCTTTCCTTACCTCCTCCCACAGGGATTAGACCTGCATCCTCATCTCACTGAAGGCTCTCTCTGCCTTCTCTTGCTCTCTCCACCCATCTTCTCCTTTTCTCTCCTACAAATAAACTTCCTGCACATCTAATCCTTTCTTGACATCTGCTTCTTGGCAGAACCAAACAAATAAACTATGCTTCATTGAAAACACTAATCTGTTCTGTCCACACACCCCCAAATCATGCCCACATCACATATGAACACACTCACACATGCACCCACGCACCCACATGCGTACACACACACACACCATGGTTGATTGCTTATCTTTTCTTCAAACTACTTCTTCTTGGCCATCAGAATTGCTCCTTTCTGGGTTTTATTCTTATGGTTTCTTGCTCTCTGATGAGTGACAACAAATGGTAGTGGGTTTTTAGCTAAGAGGCCCCCTTTCAGCATTTCAACTATACATTGCATCTTCTTGTTAATATAATGCTTTAAACAGTAGAGGTGAAAAGGATTCCTAAAGACCCTTAAGGAAAACATGTAATTGTGGGCATTTCAGCAACCCGTCCGGGTCCCCTCGAGTCACTCTGTTACTCAGTTATTTCTGTGAGATGGAGTAGTCATCACTTACCTCACCTTTCCCTTTCCACTCTGGACCCAAAGCAGTGATGAAAGATGAGAAAGTCCTTTTTCCCTCTCCAAATTATCATGATAATGCCATTTCCTGCCACAGAATGAATAAAGTAACTTTAAGAGCTGTATTTGTTTGAGCTCTGATAGAACTATGATGTGGGAGAAATTGGAGTCTACTCAGTGATGTAGTTTAATGTAAGGGCACACTCTTTCAGTTCTATTCAAGCATATACAAGAGCAGGAAAATGGAGAGATGGAGAAAAATTCCACAGATATGAAGTCATAGTCAACCATGAACATGCCATGATGGTTGTTTATTTATGCAGTGAAACTTTCTGTGTTTCGGCTAAGGAAATAGACTATACCCTTAAGCTAGTAACCACAGCAAAAACTCCTGAAAATTGAAACATATCATAATTAAGGTCTATGACAGATAAAATACTACTTTCCAATTTTAATCCGCATACCCATGATGCTTCAGGAAAAAATTAATGCTACTTAAAAGGAAGGCTATTGAAGGGATCATTTAAAAACTTATGTGTAAATATTTAAGTTAGCCTTAACATTCTTTCTAATTGCCTCCATATTTAGCATTGTTTTTTGTTTTTTTTTTAATTTACTTACTTTCTTGCTTGCTAAATTTCAAATGAAGCTTCACCTCTTAACTTTGGATAACTGGAAACTATAGCAATGGGGAGGACAATAAAATGTAAATATAAAAGTGGCCATATTTGCTAAACAAGTCATTTTGAGAACTGCAGTTACAACTCAATTGTGCTAGCCAGGATTGGTGTTAGTCAGTGGTGAGATTGCATACTCTTTCCTACAGTATTTTACTTACCTACCCATTTTATCCTCTTCAAAGAGGACAGGAGTGAGGAAGAAAATAAATATTACATCTTCCAATTGCTAAAGAAAAACTCCCAGATTTGTTAGCTTCTCAAATCCTATTGTAATCTAATTCCAACTTACTATTTCAATATTCTGCTGCCTTCTGCATGTATCTTACATGCCAGCCAAATCCAGACAACTCACTCTTCCTGGAGCACATACTGCCTCTGAGCCTTTGCCCATACTGTTCCACCTGCTTAGAAACCTTTAAGATGTAGTCCATCTTTTAAGGGTCAATTCATATCTCACTTTTGCATGATGCCTCCTTGACTATCCAAAAAGGAAATAAATCCTATATCCCAAGAATAAATATAGCACAGATTCTGGAGCTGACCTCTAGGTTGAAATCCCAGCTCCACTCTGTGAGATCTTGAGCAAGTCACATAACCTTTCTGAGTCTCAACATCCTTGTCTATTAAATGGGGAAAACAACAGTTTTTCCAGATGTTTGTTTTGAAAATTAAATTAGATAAATTACTATTATTATGCTTATGATTTTGGTATGGATTTTTCCAACATAGCCTTATAATATAATTATTGGTTTATGTGATTTATCTCTTCTAGTAGAGTATAAATTTCTTGATGTTAGGGATTGTGCTTTTTTGTTTTTAGTTTTTTGTTAGAGTAGTTGTAGGTAATCAGGAAAACCATGCAGAAAATAATTTAAATCATGAACTATAGTTAATAGTACAATTACAATGAGATTCTTTTATCAATCAGAACAAAGTTACCACCCTAATGCAAGGTGTCAATAATAGGGATGGTATGTGGGATTGTGATTTTACATCTCTCTATCCACCACAGTTCATGCAAATGGTGGATGCTCACTGATTTTCTATTTATTTTTTAGTAATCAAATGAAATTCAGATGGAATGAATTCCGACTTCTATATTTATCCTCACAACAGTTAATAATCCTATTTGGGGACAAAAGCAACAGGAATGAGAAAAGCACCTGTGGTTTGAGAACAAATGAGAAATTCACCTTTAGGTGCATCAGGCAGGTAACATACCTGGTCATGGCTTATTGGAAGAGACTTTTGGGTTAGCCTTCATTTAGCAGATCCCCCTATCTCTAAGTGTCTGCTTCCTAAGCTTTCTTTTCAAAAATTTTTAAACAAATATTTCAGGTAGAACTAAAAGCCAACAGATTTCAGTAAGTACTAGGATAGAGAAAGTAGTATTAAAGAAGTTTCCAACCAGAAGAATCCACGTGATCAACCATTGAGGATCATGTGAAACCCAGCCGGAGGCTGAGTCTGGTCCTGCTAACTCTGCTGGCCTCCCTTCAGACTTCAGGCTATTGTCCTAAACCAAAATCTCCCTTGCTCCTTTGACTTTACACTTCGAGACCAATTTTGAGTGTTGTCCTCACTGGTAGTTAAAACATACTGACATGTGTTCAATATGAATCCTATACAATAATTATCTCCCTATATATGGTGGTGATTGAGGGTTTGCAAAATTCTATATGATCAATTTGGATATGTGATTGAGGGTTTGCAAAATTCTATATGACCAATTTGGATATGTGATTTTGTCCTGGAGAACGCATCTCTAATTTGATCCTGAAAATTAATGGTAAATGAGTTTTGAGACTTAGAATTTAGCTTTGATTCCTTGTGGATGCACTCTATTTCTGTAAGGTGAGCTGTCTGCAGGGTGGAAAGGTGCTACTATATTCCTAGTGTCTATGTTTTCCTTTTACCCTCATTCACCATCAAAGAAAGGAGTGAGAAGGTCTGTGCTGGTAGCCATAAAACTTCAAGTAGTTTTAGGACATTGTCAGAGAATAGCGTCCAAGATGGTGAAAGTAAGAAGAAAAACATGTTCTATTTTGGATTCTTGAAATAATAACTGTTTTTAAATACAGATATAACTCTATTCATATTGAATTAATCATTAATTTATCATATGCAGTAAAACTTGCTTAGATCAGCCATGGTATATCTAAATCTGTATTCTAAGTAAGGCATACAAAGTTTCTGGTACTCAGACAATAACAGGGCAAAAATTCATTTTCAGGACATTCTTTCATAACCATTCTTATGATGCATAGACTGTGATGGCTAACCTATTATGGATGTTCATTTCAATGGTCATTAGGCTGGCTTAAACTAGTGCTCCTATATATACTTACCGGTATTTAATGCATATAAAACTCGCATGACGCTAATCCTTAATTATAAACATTCCTTGTGTTTGTTTATATACAAAACAGAAAAGGTGCTAGGTGACATATATCTCAATCTCCTGACTTTTTTTTTTTAACTTTTTAAACTTTTTTTAAAAAATTGTGGTAACATATATATAACATATAATTTCCCAATTTAACCACTTTCAGGTATAACCTTGTTCAACTCCCCATTTGCTCCTCTCCCCCTGCCCCCTGCCCATTCTGGCTCCTGGTAACATGTAATCTACTTTCTGTCTCTATAAATTTGCATATTCTAGTTACTTCATAAAAGTGTAATAATACCATACCTGTCCTTGTGTGTCTGGCTCATTTCACTCATTTGATGTCTTCAAGGCCATGCTATAGCATGTATTAGAACATTATCCTTTTTACAGCTGAATAATATTCCACTGTATGGATATATCACATTTTGTTTACCCATTCATCTGTTGACACTTAGATTGCTTCTACCTTTTGGCTATTGTGATTAATGCTTCTATGAACATTGGTGTACAAATACCTGTTTCAGTCCCTGCTTTCAATTCTTTGGTTATATACCTGAGAAGAATTGTCAGATCATACGGTAATTCTATGTTTAACTTTTTTGAGGAAGCTTAGGTTCCTAACTTTCTAAACCACTTAAATGTTGTAACAATTCCTTTGTAGACTGTGTGCTCCCTCAGGGCTGGGCCATGTATCATTTACCTATGAACACACAGAGCCATGTATGGTAGGTACATAATATGTGATCAACAAATATTTGGCAAAAAGAACTTCCTAAATGACTGTATTTTTTGTTGCTTTAAAGAATTAAGTTGGGGGGCGGATGTACCTCAAATGGTTGGGTGTCCGTTTCCCATATGGAGGGAACTGGGTTCGATCCCTGGGACCTCCCAGTAAAATAAAGAAAAATATAGAAGGTGTGCGGGTATGCCGTCAGGCCCCACTGAACCACACAGCAAGATGATGATGTCAATAGGAGAGACTCAGGGAAGAGCCAAGACGAGACTCACTGAAAAACCGGGAACTGAGGTAGCACAGGTGGCAGAATGCCTTTCTCCCACATTGGAGGTTCCCAGGATCGAATCCTGGTGAAGACAGGAGGAGAAGGATGAGAGGAGAGGGCAGGAAACAGATACAGAAAATTGCCCAACGAATGGACACAAAAACAGCAAAAATTTGGGGGTGGGGGTAAAATGGATCAAAAGTAAATAAATAAATCTTTTTAAAAAAAAGAATTAAGCAAGTGTAATGTGTGACCTTGTTTAGGAATATTGGCTGGGTGAATATCCTGTGTAAGTGCTATGGCAATGTGAAGAATGCATTTTCTAACATACGCAGCGAGGCTCTCAGGTATAAATAATTTCTGGGTGTTCACTATGCTTTGGGTATTACTCTAAGTCCTTTACATGGATTATTTTGTTTAATATAATATAATATATATCCACTGTACTAGACACTATTATTAACCTCAGTTTACAAATGAGGAAGTTGAGGTACAGTTGAGTAACAGTTTAGCTATTGTTTAATCCTTGCATGGTCACACAGCTAATAAGTGGTAGATCTGAATTTATGGCCTAAGTTTTTATGCTCTTCATCCTCTTAAATAGACTCAGAAAATGCATAAACTGTATAAGAAAACCAGGTGGGAATCATGCATTTCAATGCCCATTCATTTATTCAATAAATATTTATCATGCACTACTCTAAGTTTTTCAACAATCCCCTCTTGGGGTTTCAAAGCTAACAAAGAGGGACAACTTCTGTCCTTAGAGAGTCCATAACCTTTTAAGGGAGTGATTCACCATGTCAAGGACTATGCTATAGTTCTGAACCAAGGGCACATCCAAGGAATCCCCAGCTTACCCAGGATTATGGATTGAGTTGCACCCCCAAAAAAGATATGTTCAAGTCCTAACTCCCAGTCCTGTGACTATGACCCTATTTGGAAATAGGGTCTTTGCAGATATGAATAGTTAAGTTGAGGCCAAAGTAGATTAAGTTAGGCCCTGATCCAATATGACTGGTATTCTTTTAAGAAGAGAGAAATTTGGACACAGACACACATGCAGACACAGAAGGAAACACTATGTGATGATGGAGGCAAAGAGTGACATGCTGCGGCTGCAAGCCAAGGAACTCCAAGGATTGCCGGCAAACCACCAAAATCTTGGAGGAGGCAAGGAAGGATTCCATCCTACAAGTTTCAGAGGGAGCATGGCCCTGTCAGCACCTTGATCTTGGACTTCCAGGCTCCAGAGCGCTGCAACAAAAACTTTCTGTTGATGTAAGCTACCTAGTTCTAGTCCTTTGTTACAACATCCCTAGGAAACTAAGACACCCAGATTGACCTGGGATTGCTTGGCAGAGGAATTGAGGCATCACCTTGAGGGATAAGCAGGAGTTTCCCAGGTTCACAAGGCTGGGAAACTTCTAGGTAGAGGAACAGCCGAGAGAAGACATGAAGATGAGAAATATCATGGTTGACATGTTTGGAGGAATTGAAGGTAGTACAGGAGAAACATAGAATGTGATCAGAAGAGGGTCATGAATTTACCAAAGGCATCATTTTCAAGTGCATACATACTCAGGTTTAAAAAGCTGGGCCTCCCAGAGTCAAACATCATGTCAGCCTAGGCTGGTGGCTTGAGCTGGTGGCAGCTCAAGGTAATGACAAGATCAATTATCTATTAAAATGTTAGCTTTTGCCTCCACATGTGCTCACTGTCCTTCCATAGTCATTTCACTTTCAGTTTCTTACAATAGTTCTAGAAAATATTTTAATTATTTGAGCCAGTAATTCCAGGTTGGCCCACCCATAGAAAAAAAAAAATACAACAGGTTTCATGTTAATGGTAAAGATGACAGGTACTCTCCTTTTTGAATAGTGTTGCAAGGGATGATTGATTTAATAATAGATGGGTTTCATTTTAATGCTAGTGACAATTGGGGGAAGAGTTGGCAAAGAGAATAAGACAGTGGTACTCTATAGCAGGTATTTAACGAAGACAGCCTGAAAATCAATATTAATCCTTTGCTGGCAGCTGAAAATTTCAGACAACTTAAGCAGACGAATGGGCCGTAATGTCAGTCAGTAGTATTAGTCTATTCACTGGTTCACTCTTGCACTCAATGAGAACTGCTGTTGATTTAAAAATCTATTCCAGGGATGCCATCACACATGCTAAAGCGTTCTTATTTTCCCCTGGGGCTAGAATGTGTTCCTCCCTTTGCCTTTTCAGGTCTTTCTTTAATTCCATCAATCTCCAAGGAGCTGTGTGCCTTTCCTGTGGTCAGAACCCTTGTGGGCTGTAGCAGTTTGATATTATTAATGAATTTCAAAAAAGAGATCTAGATTATGTTTGTAAATTGGTCTGGTCCAGTTTGATTGTATTAAATTCAAAGGTTTTACGTTTACTTGATTAAATCAAGATTAGGGCTTTGATGCTACCACGGCATTAGGGCGTGACTCAGGTTTGAGTACCCGCCCCCTTGGTGGGCTGATAAAACAGAGTCTCATTCACGAAGAGGAACAGAAGAAGATACACACGGGAAGAGAGAAGCTCCATAGATACCAGAGGAAAGAACTTTGTCAGCTTTGATCATGCGGCCCCGGGAAGAAAGATGAGCCATTTGCCTGATAGTTGGCAGCTGAAGAGAACAGAGCAGCTGAGCCCTTTGCCAGCCTACAGCTGAGATCAGAAGAAGCTGGGCCCACGGAACCTTAAGAGGAAGAAGGAAGGAGAGACCAGGCAGACATTGCTCACCATCTTACTTCAACATGTGGCAACTGACTTTGGGTGAGAAATCAACCTTGAGTTGGACTCTTTAGGGCCTTGTAACTGTAAGCTTTTACCCTATATAAATATCCTTTATAAAAACCAACAGAGTTTTGCTACTTTGCATCAGCACCTCTTTGACTGACTAATACATGGGCTTCTGGAGCTCCGAGGATGTCTCCCACCTATGGAGCAGGTAGCTGCATGGACCTGGAGAGTGCAGCTTCTGCGCACACCAAAGATAATCCAAGGCTGTGACAGCTGCAGAGAGAATTCCTGTAGCGCAAATCAAACCTCCAGCATGTTGGTAGAAGAGGTGTCACAGGAAATCTGTGAAGAAAATTAAGACAGAAGGAACTGTGAACTTTTTATATTTTGTACCTGGTGAATGGATGCCAGGATCATTATTATAACTACTTTGGAGATCTGCAGGAATAGGTCTTAGGTTAAACCTGAAGCTGGGTAAACTGGTGAAATGCTTAGAAATATGAACTGAGTCAATCTCCCAGGCAACATGTAGGAACCTCCTGTGGTTTCTACCTGTTACTTACACCTGATTAATAAAAAGATACATGCTTGAAGTATCCAAAGCAAGCTACCATCATCTCTTCCCTGAATTCCTCAGTAGCCTCTTGTCTTTCTGCGTCTTTCCTTGTCTTTAGTCTAGCCTTAACACAGAAGCTCAAATGAGATTTTAAAAATGTTTGCTCAAATCACTCCTCTGCTCAAAACTCTCCAGTATCTCCCTACTGCATTCAAAACAAAAGGTTGCTATTATCTGACTTATCATCACCTTTCTGACTGCTCCCTCGATTCACTCAGTTCCAGCTTGTGTCCAGGGTCTCCAAAACCACCCCCAGGTTCAATGATTCACTAGGAAGACTCACAGGACTCAGCATATAGCCATACTCATGGCTATGATTTATTATAGTGAAAGGATACCCAGCAAAATGAGCAAAGGGAAAAGGTACTTGGAGCAAACCAGGCACAAGCTTCCAAGAATCCTCTTCCAGTGGAGTCACACAGGACACACTTAATTCCTCCAGCAAGGATTTGTGACAACATGTGTGAAGTGTTGCCCACCAGGGAAGCCAATTAGCATTTCAGTGCCCAGGGTCTTTACTGGGAACTGGTCACATAAGCACAATCTGCCTTGCACATACCAAAATTCCAGACCCCCAAAAAGAAAGCAGGTGTTCAGCATAAACCACATTGCTTACATAAAGAGTTTAGACACACTACACCATGCTTATCAGGGAATTGTGGGAACCCTCCCAAAATCCAAGTTTCTAGACACCAGTCAAGGGCCAGTCTTGCAAGCAGTCCTTTCCAAGAAGAGCAGTCTCAAGCCTACTCTGTAAATTCTTTTCTGCATACAGCCATACTGGCCTCCTTCCTATTCCTTGAAAATGCCAGGTACACTCATTCCTCTGCTCTGGCTGTTCCTTCTACCTGTGACACTGTTCCCACAGATGTCCACTTGGCTAATTCTCTCCTTTCTTCAAGTCTTTGTTCTGAATAACTTTCTCAATATGGTCTTCCCTGACCAACCTGTTTGAAATTATGTTATTCATTGACCTTCTGTACCTACTTCCTCTTCTCCTATCCTGTTAATGTGCCTTCCATACTACAAATAACTGTATGAAGTATTTCCCAAATAATCAGCTTTCTATCCTCGCCTCTTACCCATCCTCAGGATTAGGCTCAGAAAGAGTTCTCTGGGAAATAGAGGCACCAGATCTGTCCAATAAAATATTTGAGACCTCAGAAAGATTGCAAAGAAAGGTGGCCAATGTCTGTGTGTATGCAGGATATTACTTCCAATCCGGGCTCAGCCACTTAGGCTCATGAACTTATGTAAGAATCTGAACTTCAGTTCCTTATACGTAAAATGGGAACAAGAATAATAATGTACCCACTTAAAAGAATTGCTATGATTATTGAATCAGGTATATTATGAATATGCAAATGTGTGCTTTAGCATAGACATCTGAGTTTCAGGCCCATATATCTAACCATCCTCTTTTTTTTTCTCTATTAGAGAAGTTGTGGGTTTATAGAACAATTATGCATAAAATACATGATTCCCATAAATCACCCCACCACAAACACCTTGCATTGGTGTGGAATATTTGTTACAATTGATGATAGCGCATTTTTATAATTGTATCAATAATTAAAGTCCATGGTTTAACTTAGGGTTCACTATTTGTATAGTGTAGTTCCATGAATTTTTAAAAATTTTTATTCTTTTACCACATATACAATCTAACATTTCCCCTTTGTAACCGTTGGCCAATTTGATGTAATTATGAATTCCAAAAATATAAGTAGATCATGTTTGTAAACTGATCTGTTAATCTGGGCATGATTAGGTTATGATTAGGGCGTTGAGCCCCACCCCTTGGTGGGTGGGGAATCAAATATAAAAGGCATGGCAGGAACAGTTTTGAGAAGCAGTCTTTTGAGAAGCAGTTTTGATGTTGGAAAGAAGGCCCCAGGAGAAGAGAAGCAAGCCGTTCACCTGATCGTCTACAGTTGACCTTGTGGAGGAAACAGGAGCTAAGCCCGGAGAGAAACACAGCCCCGGGAAGAGAGGAACCCCAGAAGCCTGAACCCTGGCAAATGCTGGCAGCTGTCTTGCTCCAACACGTGGCAATGGACTGTGGTGAGAGAAGAAACAACGCTTTATGGCCTGGTATCTATGGACTTCTACCCCAAATAAATACCCTTTATAAAGACCAACCCATTTTTGGTATTTCACATTAACACCCCTTTGGCTGACTAATGCACCCTTTTAAACAAATTCAGTTATATATTTCAGTGCTGTTAATTGTATTCACATAGCCCAAAATCAGAGCACTCTGCCGTTCCTGCTGTATAATTATCATGGAAAACTAGTTTGGTGCAAAGAAAGCTCACAAGGCTTGGGAGCCACATTAGTTAAACAGTAGAACTAATTCTGCCACGAAATTATCTTGGGCCAATCACTTTGCCTGTTTGCTTTCTCATCTCTAATAGGAGGCCTTAGACTTAGCAGTTCTCAAAGGTTCTTCCTTTAAAACAATCTAAATCCCAAGTTGTTTAAAGTGGCTATGAGATTCCCCACCTAAAAGAACATCAGAAAATATTCCATGACTTATTCTATTCAATTTTTCCCAAATCATTTAAAAATATATTTCATCTCCTTGATTTGAGGTGTCTCCATTATCAATACTAAATTCCCTTATGACTTTGGATCTATTTCTGAATTTTCTGTTTTGTTCCATTGTTTCCATGTACCAGCACTATACCGTTTAATTAGTGAGACATTTTAATTAGATTTACCTATAATTTGACCATTTTAAAATGTTAGCAACATTCAGAGAACCAGAGTAGGAACTATAGTTCATTTGTATTACTGATGGCATAATATAACTTGAATATAAAATCTGTGTCTGCTATTTTTATCTAGTTGATATTCTAGAAGGATGAGTCAGTTGGCAGGCCCTTGGCAGAATGTCACAGCTGCACAGAAAGTTACTAAATAAAAATATATCAATGAAAATTTATTGTATTGGCCTCATCTCAG
>JAQZBX010026935.1:0-28669 GCA_029593785.1 Cabassous unicinctus
AGGTGGTGGTGGGGAATTGGAGCAGAGATACCATTAAAAGATGGCCTTCCAGATTTTTTCCTTAGTATAATGTTTGCATTTACTACTCAGAGGACACTGTTGGGGCCTGGGCAATGATCAAAGCAGTGCTGACTCCAGGGTTCTGGAAGCTAAGACTCTAGACATTAAAGGAATTCCATATTCACATGCACACACAAGCACACACATACACATGTGCACTCACATGCACATATTTTTTCCCCTTGACATGGAAAAACATGAAACAAGAAAATCCAGAAAACATTTATCCTTTTTCTCTAAGACATTGCCTTTGAAAATGATCTTCCCAATCTAGAATAAGACAGACAGCAGTTTCTCTGCAGTGTATGAGAACAGGCTTGCAGTTGGTAGCATGATTTAGGCATAACTTGGTGGTGAGAAGGTGATTGCACATACCCTCAATAGACATTTAAGAAATATAACTATACTATATTGCATATAGATAATACCCAAATATAACAACAGGAAAACAAAATATATTATAGTCTAAATTCAAAGAGATAAACATCTTTGGGCTTCAAAGGGATTATACATGGTATGCAATGTAGTGCATTGTATGTAACAAAGTCTGATTAGATAATATATTTGTTTCATTACATTTTAGACTTTAATGTAAAGTACCTTCACAGAAGGTTTGTAACCAGACGCTTCAGCAAGTAACTAAAATGTGCGTTCCCCAAAGGTTCGAAGAGATAAGTGACAAGCATTCATTCACAATGAGACACTAAGTACTGACCCAGGGAAGGCAGCCAAGAGGGCAGGAACCTTTCCTGTTGCATCCCTGGTATCCAGAATAGTGCCAGGTACACAGTAGAGACCTGGTAAATGTTTGTTGAAAAATTAATGAATGAAAGAGAGCCTTTTCTTTCAAGCCTGGCCTGGACCCTGTTTAAAACATGAATTAAAAAAAAAAAAAGTCTCACTAAGGAAAAAGCAAATTGAAAAACAATATGTATAGTCTCATACTTTTTTTTTCTTTTTGCTTAAAAATTTTATTAAGCTCTATGAATTTAGAAGAGCAAAGAAAAGACTTCTGAAAGGGTATATCTTATATTGTTAACAATGGTTACCTCTGAGGACTGGAACTGACTTTAAGGAAGAGGAATACCACATTTTGCATAAACTATATATGTCTGCATTGCTCAACTGGGTAAAGTAAGTTCTTATTAATTTTTTTTTTTTTTTTTTGGTTAAAGTATAAGGATTCTGAAGATGGCATCAGAGTAAGGAGCTCCAAGATTCAGGTCATTCTACAGGACAGTTAGTAATCAGTCAGAACTATCTAAATCACTTTTTTGGGGGGCCCAGGAGACCAGAAGAACATCCTGAAACACCCTTGGAAGAACAGAAGGAGGAGACTGCCCATCTGCAGTGAATATGTGAGTAGAGCACTCCACGCCATGGAGGCCAGAGTTCATCCTTTGGTAGCTAGAGTTGGAAGCTCCATTTCTGAAAAATGGGGGAGGAAGAGATGGTCGGGCACTGATTTCAGCTACCGATTCATAAATTCAGCCAGCTAAAATCCAGTCCTAAGAAGAACTAAAGTCTGAACCTGTACAAGTCAGAAGAAAGCCAGTAGCCTTCATTTTAACTCCACCCCCATCATGAGGTGACGTGGGGCTGATTGAAAATCACAGTGAAAGTACAGACTGGCTTATTTCCACCCAGGTTGGATTGCAGCCCTAGCCTAGGCTCCAGTCCCACCTCCATCAGAAAGAAGCTGGCAGGACCTGCATCAGCCTCTCCAGGCAACTGCAGGTGCTTTCAGCCCACACGGACTAGATTGGCAGGCATTCCTGTGGTTCCATCCCTGCCCCTGCCAGGGCAGAAGGGACAGTGCCCCCTCAACCTTTCCAGGCAACTGCAGCTGCTTTCAGCCTGCATAGACTAGGCTGTTGGACACACCTCTGACTCCATCCCCATCCCCAACAGGGCAGGAGAGGGGATAGTGCACCCTCAACCTCTCTGGGCAACTGCAGCTGCTTTTAGCCCATATGAATTAGATTATTGGACACATCTGTGGCTCCATTACCACCCCTGACAGAGCAGGAGGAGGAACAGTGCTAAATGACAGCAAGAGACATGCAAACATGTGTCATGGGTGCCCCAGAAGGGGAAGAGAAGGGAAAAGGGGCAGAAGGAATATTGGAAATAATGGTAGAAAATTTCCCAACCCTACCAGAAGACATAGATATCCATGTCCAAGAAGCACAATGTACTCCTGTGTGAATAAATCCAAATTTTTCACATATTAATCAGAATGTCAAATGTCAAAGATAAAGAGAGAATCCTGAGAGCAACAAGAGAAAAGCAATTTATCACATACAAGGGATGCCCAATAAGATTAAGAGCTGAGTTCTCATCAGAAACCATGGAGACAAGAAGGCAGTGGTATGATATATTTAAGATAGTGCAAAAGAAAACCTGGCAGCCAAGAATCTTATATCCAGCAAGACTGTCTTTCAAAAATAAGGGTGAGTTTAGAATATTCACAGATAAACAGAAACTAAGAGTGTTTGTAACAAAGAGACTGGCTTTGCAGAAAATACTAAAGGGAGTGCTACAACCTGAAAAGAAAAGACAGGAGAAAGAGGCTTGGAAGAGAATCTAGAAATGAAGATTATATCACTAAAACTAACTAAAAGTGTTAAAAGAGTGGTGAAAATAAGATATGACAGATAAAACCCAAAGATCAAAATGGGTGAAGTAAGAACTGCCTTTACAATAATAACATTGAATGTTAATGGATTAAGCTCAAAAGATACAGACTGATGGACTGGATAAGAAAATATAAAACATCTATATGCTTTCTACAAGACACTCACCTTAGACCCAAGGATAGCAATAGATTGAAAGTGAAAGGCCAGGAAAAGATATTCCATGCATGCAGTAACAAAAAAAAGCGAGGTGGGGGGAGGAGTAGCTATACTTATATTGAAAGAAATAGACTTTAAAAGTTGCTATTAGAGACAAGGAAGGTCATTACATACTAATAAAAGGGACAATTCTCCAGAAGGAAATAACAATCATAAAAATATATGCAACTAACCAGGATGCCCCAAATTACATGAGGCAAATACTGGCAAAACTGAAGGGAGAAATATATGTCTCTACAATAATAGTTGGAGACTTCAATACACCACTCTCTTCATTGGATAGATAATCTGGACAGAGGATCAATAAAGAAACAGAGAACTCAAATAATATGATAAACAAATTAAACCCAATAGACATATACAGTACATTGCACCCCACAACAGTAGGATCTACATTCTTCTCAAG
This sequence comes from Cabassous unicinctus, assembly GCA_029593785.1. Classification (NCBI taxonomy): domain Eukaryota; kingdom Metazoa; phylum Chordata; class Mammalia; order Cingulata; family Chlamyphoridae; genus Cabassous; species Cabassous unicinctus. The sequence continues at coordinate 3,322 of JAQZBX010026935.1, forward strand.
TGCTTATGGATCTTTCTCCAGAATAAACCATATGCTGGGTCACAAAGCAGATCTTGATAAATTTAAAAAGATCAAAATTATACAAAACACTTTCTCTGATCATAGTGGAATAAAGCTGGAAATCAACAACAGGCAGAAAAAGGGAAAATTCACAAATATATGGAAATTAAACAACATAATATTAAATAATTAGTGGGTCAAAGAAGAAATTGCAAGATAAATCAATTAATATCTCAAGATGAATGAAAACGAGAACACAACATATCAGAACTTAGGAGATGCAGTGAAAGCAGTGCTGAGAGGAAAATTTATAGCCCTCAATGTTTTCATTAAAAAAGAAGAAAGAGCTAAAACCAATGACCTAACTACACAGCTGGAGGAACTAGAAAAAGAGCAAACTCTCTCCAAAGCAAGCAGAAAGAATGAAATAACAAAGGTCAAAGCAGAAATAAATGAAATTGATAACAACAACAACAAAAAAAATAGAATCAACAAAATCAAAATTTGGTTCTTCGAGAAGACCTACAAAATTGACAAACCTTTCGCTAGACTGACAAAGAAAAAAAGGGAGAATATGCAAATAAATAAAATCAGAAATGAAAATGATCTTAAGATACTATGAACAAGACTACACCAACAAACTGGACAATGTAAATGAAATGGAAAAATTCCTAGAACATATGAACAACCTACACTGACCCTAGAAGAAATAGAAGACCTCAACAAACCAAAAACAAGCAGAGATTGAAACAGTCATCAAACAACTCCCCCAAATGAAAAGCCCAGAACCAAAGGGCTTCACAAGTGAATTCTACCAAGCATTCAAAGACAATTTAATACCAATCTTACTCACCCAATACCAAAGCCAGATAAAGATATTATGAAAAAGGAAAATCACAGACCTGTTTCCCTAATGAATATGGATGCAAAAACCCTCAACAAAATATTTGCTAATTGCATCCAACAACACATTAAAGGGCTTATTCATCATGATCAAATGGGTTTTATTCTAGGCATGCAAAGGTGGTTCACCCCAAGAAAATCAATAAGTGTAATACACCACTTTAATAAATCGAAGAAAAACCACATGGTCATATTGACTGACACAGAAAAGGCATTTGACAAATTCCAGCATTCTTTCTTGATGAAAACACTCCAAAAGATAGGAATCCAAGGAAAATTTCTCAACATGATAAAAGGCATATATGAGAAGCCCACAGCTAACATTGTACTCAATGGTGAAAGACTGCTGAGATTGAGAACAAGACAAGGATGCCCACTGTCAGCACTGTTGTACAATATAGTGCTAGAGGTTCTAGCTAGAACAATCAGACAAGAAAAAGAAATAAAAGGCATCCAAATTGGAAAGGAAGAAGTGAAACTTTTACTATTTGCGGATGATACAATCTTATACCTAGAAAATCCTGAAAAACTCTACAGCAAAGCTACTAGAGCTAACAAATGAACTCGGCACAGTGGCAGAATACAACATTAATACGCAAAAATCAGTAGTGTTTCTATACACTAGTAATGAGCAATCTGAGGAGGAAGTCTTGGAAAAAAATTCCATTTAAAATAGCAACAAAAAGAATCAAATATTTAGTAATAAACTTAACCAAAGATGTAAAGCACTTGTATTTAGAAAACTACAATGCATTGCTAAAAGAAATCAAAGAAGACCTAAAGAAATGGAAGAACATTCCATGTTCATGGATAGGAAGACTAAATATCATTAAGATGTAAATTCCACTTAAATTGATATACAGATTCAATGCAATCCTGATAAAAATTCCAACAGCTTTTAAAAAAATTTATTTGGAAAGATAATGGGCCCCAAATAGCCAGAAACATCTTAAAAAGGAAGAACAAAGTTGGAGACTCTCATTTCCAGACTTTAAATCACATTACCTAGCTATAGTGATAAAAACAGCACGGTACTGGCATAAAGATAGACATATAGACCAATGGAACCAAACTGATGATTCAGATACAGACCGTCACATCTATTGCCAAGGGATTTTTGACAAGGCTGTCAAACTCACCCAGCTGAGGCATAACAATTTATTCAACAACTGATGCTGGGAGAACTGCATATCCATATCCAAAAAAAAAAAAAAAGAGGACCCCTACCTCACACCTTATACAAAAATTAACTCAAAATGGATCAAAGACATAAATATAAAGCTAGAACCATAAAACTCCTAATAGAAAATTTGGGAACTACCTTCAACACTTGGTGGTAGTTGGGAGTTTCTTAAACTTTACACCAAAAGCATGAGCAACAAAGGAAAAAATGGACAAATGGGACCTCCTCAAACTTAAACACTTTTGTGCTTCAAAGGACTTTGTCAAGAAGGTGAAAAGGCAACCCACTCGATGGGAGAAAATATTTGGAAACCACGTATCTGATAAGGGTTTAATTTCCATGCTATATAAAAAGATAGAACTCGACAATAAAAGAGCAAAAAATCCAATTTAAAAATGGGCAAAAGACTTAAATAGACATTTCTCCCAAGAGGAAATACAGATGACCAAAAAGCACATGAAAAAAATGTTCAATATCACCATCTATTATGGAATGCAAATTAAAACTACAATGAGATACCATCTCACACCTCATAGAATGGCCATTATTTAAAAACAAAAACAAAAACCAGAAAACAAGTGCTGGAGAGGATGTGGAAAAATAGGAACACTCCTTCCCTGTGGTGGGAATATAGAATGGTGCAGCCTCTGTGGAAGACAGTTTGGCAGTTCCTCTGGAAGCTAAATATAGAACTGCCATATATCCAGCAATCTCTCTGCTAGGAATATAACCAGGACAATTGAAAACAGTAATGAGAACATACACTTGCACACCAATGTTCATAGCAGCATTAGTCACAATTGCCAAAAGATGGAAGCAACCAAAGTGTCCATCAACCAATGAATGGATAAACAAAATGTGGTATATACATATGACAGAATATACTATGCTGATATAAGAAGAAATGAAATTGGGACACGTACGATAACATGGATGAAACTTGAGGACATTATGCTAAGTGAAATAAGCCAGACACAAAAGGACACATATTGTATGGTCTCACTAATATGAACTAAATACGAAAAATAAACACATGGAGTTAAAACCTAGACTATAGATTACTAGGAGCTAGAATGAGGACTGAGAAGGAGTACTGATGTTTCATGTATGTAGAATTTTGGATTAGCTTGACTGTAAAAGTATGGGAATGGATAGAGTTGATGGTGATATATTATAGTGAGTATAACTAACATGGCTGGTTTATAAATGGGATTGTGACTGAAAGAAGTAATGAAGGGATATAAATGTCAATTGAAAGAAATCTAGAGAATAATCTAGGGACTGAATAACATAGTGAACCCGGTGGTGGATGAAGATTGTGATTAATAGTACAAATACAAGAATGTTCTTCTATGAACTAGAACAAATGTACATCACTATTACAAGGTAGTAAGAATATAGTGATACATGGGAAAATACAATTAATGTAACTTATGGACTGTAGTTAGTAGCGATATTGTAATATTCTTGCATCAATGTCAAAGAAGGTACTATATCAATGCTAAGGGTCAATAAAAGGGGGTATGGGATTTTTTTCTTTTGGCTAAGGAAGATATTCAGATGTTTACTGGGGCGATGACTGCACCCTTCTGCAATGAAAGTGAAAGCCACTAAGTATGTGCTTTGGATAGATTGTAGAAAGCATGGGACTATATAACACAGTGAACCATGTGGTGGAAGATGGACTGTGGTTAACAGTACAAATATGAAATTGTTCTCTCATGAACTCTAACAAATATACAATACTAATACATGGTGTTAATAATAGGGGGTCTATGGAAAAAATATACCAAGTGTATGCTATGAACCCTAGTTAGTGGTAATAGTCTGACCATGTTCTTTCATAATCTGTAACAAATGTTCCACAATAATGCAAGGTGTTGGTGGCCGGGTGATGCACGGGAATTCTGCACATTATGAATGACTGTTTTGTAAGCTAACAATTTCTCTAATAAAAAATTAAAAAATATATAAGGATTCTTTTAGACATCATTTAAAATATTCAAAACATTCTAACACATGATTTGATGGAAAGAATGTTAACCTTTTTAGAAAGAGAAACCAACGTTTAGGAAGGTTCATCACTTCTGAAGGTCACCATAATTTCCTACCTTCTGATCAAATGACCTCCATCCACCAGACTAGTGGTTAGTTATAAGGAGAATAAAAAAAAGAAGGCTATAAAAATATTAGTATAATATTAAGAACTACATTAGATTCAACATTTATTTACTCAACAAATATTTATTGAGTCCCTGATTACTTTCTGGGCTCGTAAGTGCCACAGGAACTGTGGCAAAAAGGATACTATGGTAGAAAGAAGTCAGGGTTCTGAATTTTTTAAAGTCACCTAAAGTTCCTGTCAAAATTGAAACCTCAGACTGGAATTTCCTTCTTCAAAGTTGGTTGTTACAGCCTATTCTTCATCTAACCTCTATGCTTTATTTCTATGCTATTTCATGTGTAGAATGCCCATTATTAATATGATGTAGTCATGTGATGTTTTTCCTGTAAATTTATCATAATTGTGATTGTAGGTGTATTGAACAAGCTATACACACAAAGAAAATAAACTTTCTAATGAGGACTCAAACTGACCCCCTTAGGGAATTGCTCTTTTTGATTGTATTTTAAGGCCATTAAAATATTTGTTTAGTGATTTATTCTTCCTGTAGACAGATGTAGGGTTCAGGCTATTTTTCACATTACAGTGGAGTTTTCTTTCTAAATATTCTACTTGGCCTTGTGGTGAAATGTGCATTATGATACTTCCTCATAGTGACACACGCAAAACGTTATTCATCAATCCGTATTTTCAGGCCTACTTCTCATTACTCTTTCAAGTATGTAAACATACAAAAGCCCTTTACTCTTTCCATAATATAAAAATAATAAAAGACGTGGTACAATTCCTGACATGCGTTACTTGGATTTCAAGAACAGGGTCGCCGTATTTCACATAAAGTTCCCTCTTGTTCTCTAATCTTCTCCTCTCTCTCCCACACCAAATCCATAACTGTACTTTGTCTGATGCTAAATCAAGGTAAATGAGACGTGACCTATTAAAAAGGAAATGAATAATTCTAAAGAGGGAAAAATTGCATTCCTGGCTGGAAGCATGGACGTCATGGCTTGAATGTGTAGGTTTATTCTACCACTTCTCTAGTTGATTCTACTTTTTGGGTGGCGTGTCTTCCATCATAAAAATTACCTCATGAAGGCAGCAGAATAAGTCAAACCATGTTTTGGTGCTATCTACTTTTTATTTTTTCCAAGAGTTCATGTTATGGATTCTTTTTAATGGATGCAAGTACAGCAGACCTTTCTTTGGGTGTTCCCTGGGAATAGTTCTCATTAAATTCACTAAAACTTGATCTAAGTCAGGAATTAAATGGTCTGTGGGAACAGGCACATAGGTCAATGTTTATTCATGGGTAAAAGTATTATAAGAACGCCTCATGTCTTCTAAGGAGGAATTGAATCAGCCTTGGTCCCTGCTTGAGGACAGGGAAGGAGGAGGTGGATGGGTGAGTAAGTGAGAAATCATTCTCAGGAAGTTGCCTCCCTGTAGTTCTTTCATGTCTCTTGGGCCAGCCTGAGTGAGGCAGGACTCATCCTTTGCAGGCTGAGTGTACACACATAGAGAGATTATTCAGTCAGTAGATATTCTGGATTTGTTGGTTACAGAACCAATTGGACATTTTATGTGATACCCTCTGTTAAATGTCAATGACCAACATGGCTTTGATCAAGCAACTGGAATAGAAACCAAAGAAAATTCAATAGCCCATTGAGGAATCCAGTTCCTGCAGCTTCTGTGTCTCATGTCACTGTCTCATAAACTGCTGCATCCTGGTGATTGTACAGTTTTTTGCCTTCTTTTTCTCTCTTTTTACTTATAACAAGGAGAGAGGACCAAAAAAAGAGTTTTGAGACCTTATAATGAGTATCATATCCTTTATGGAATGAATAGCTCCTATTATTTCTATCCAATCATTCAAGGTCCACGTTGAGAGGAATAATAAATAAACCATTTTTACCATGATTGAAGCAATCATTAGAAAACAGGCTTTGCTAATGGGATTTTTTTGGATTAGTTTTTTTTTTTTTAGAGAAGTTGTAGGTTTACAGAAAAATCATGCCAAAAATAGAGTTTCCATATACTTCCCCCACACACTCAGTTTTCCCTTTCATTAACACTTTGCATTTATGTGTTACCTTTGTTACAACTGATTAAACAATATTATTATAATTATACTTTTAACTATAGTCCATAGTTTACATTAGGGATCACTGTTTGTGTCACGTATTCCTATGGGTTTCAAAATTTTTTTACTATAGTAACATATATACAACCTAAAATTTCACCTTTTAACCACATTCAATATATAATTCAGCAGTGTTAACTGCATTCAGAATGTTATGCTACCATCACCACCATACATTATCAAAACTGCAAACAGAAACTCTGTACCAATCAAGCATTAATTTTTCCCATTCCCTATCCCACCCTGGACTCTGGTAATCTGTATTTCAGTTTCCGACTCTCTGAAGTTGCTTATTCTAATTATTTCATATCAGTGAGATTATACAATATGTGTCCTTTTGTGTCTGGCTTATTTCACTCAACATGATGTCTTCAAGGTTCGTCCATGCTGTCACATGTATCAGGACCTCATTCCTTTTTATGGCTGAATAATATGCCATTGTATGTATACACCACATTTTCTTTAGCCATTCATCTGTTGATGGACACTTGGGTTGCTTCCATTTTTTGGCAATTGTAAGGAATGCTGCTATGAACACTTATGTACAAATATCTGTTTAAGTCCCTGCTTTCTGTTCATTAAGCTATACACCTAGAAGTAGGATCGCTGAGTGTGGCAGTTTCATATTATTTATGAATCTCCAAAAAAGAGAAAAATTATATTTGAAACTGGTCTGTTCCTCTGGGTGTGATACCATTTGTATTAAATTCAAAGGTTTTAAAATTTACTTAATAAAAAAATTAGGGCTTTGATTTGACCACATCAGTAAGGTGTGACTCAGGGTTGAGTCCCTGCCCCCTTGGTGGGCTGATATAAACAGACACTTACTCAAGAAGACACACATGGGAAGAGAGAGAGCTCAATAGACATGGAAGAGGAGAGAACTTGGTCATTTTGGTCCTGCCATATGACAGAAAGAAGAAGGCTTAAACAACTCAAGCCCCGGGAAACAGAGATGAGCCATTTGCCTGATAGTTTGCAGCTGAGCAGCTGAGAAAGCCTGGAAAGAAACGAGCCCTATGCCAGACTGATATAGGAAGCCTGAAGAGACAAGCCCTATGCCAGCCTACAGCTGAGATCAGAAGAAGCTGGGCTCAGGAGCCTTAAGAGGAAGAAAGAAGGAGAGACCAGGCAGACATCACCTGCCATCTTGCTTCAACACATGGCAACTGACTTTGGTGAGAAAGCAGCCTTGAGTTGGACTCTTTAGGGCCATGTAACTGTAAGTTTTACCCCAAATAAATACCCTTTATAAAAGCCAACAGATTTCTAATACTTTACATCAGCACCCCTTTGGCTGACTACTATACTGGGTATCATAATTTTGTAGGCTGCTCAAGCAAATACCATGAAATGGGTCAGGTTAAACAAGGGGAATTTATTTGCTAAGAGTTTTGAGGCAAAAAGCAAGCTCAAATCTAGTAGTCATCAAGGTGATGCTTTCTTCTGGAAGACTGGCATTCCAGGGGTGGCTCCAGTGATTCTTGGTCCTCAGTTTGTCACATGGCAATGCACTTGGAGGTGTCTCCTGGTCTCTCCCTTCTCTTCTGGGTTCCACTGAGGTTCAGCTTCTTTCTGCTCCCTCTGGCTTTCTCTCCTCTTTCTGAATTTCATTCCACTTATGAAGGACTCCAGTAATAGGATTAAGACCCATCCTGATTGAGATGGGTCACAACTTAACTAAAGTAACCCTCAGGACCAGATTAAATTTAAGAACATGATTTTCTGGGGCACATATAGCTTCAAATTACCATACTGGGTCATATAGTAATCCCATACTTAACTTTCTGAGGAACTGCCAAACTGTTTTCAACAATTGCTGCACCCTTTTATATTCCTACTAACAACGAACAAGGGGTCCTATTTTCCACATCCTTTCCAACACTTGTTACTTTCCATTTTTTTAATAGTAGCCAGTCTAGTGGGTATGAAATGATATCTCATTGTGGTTTCGATTTGCATTTCCCTAATAGCTAATGATGTTGAGCATCTTTTCATGTGTTTATTGGCCATCTGTATATCTTCTTTGGAGAAATGTCTATTCGAGTCTTTTGCCCACTTTTAAATTGAGTTGTCTTTTTGTTGTTGAATTAGGACCTTTCTTTATATATTCTGGATATTGAACCCTTATTGGATATGTGGTTACCAATTATTTTCTCCCATTCTGTGCATTGTCATTTCAGGATGAAGTCCCTTGATGTGCAGAAGTTTTAATTTTGATGATGTCTCATTTATCAATTTTTTTCTTTTGTGGCACATGCTTTTAATGTAAAGTCTAAGAAACCATTGCCTAACACGAGGTCCTAAAGATGCATCCCTATGTTTTCTTCTAGGAATATTAGAGTTTTGTTTCTTATATATTCTTATATTTAGGCATTTGATCCATTTTGAGTTAACTTTTGTTAAGTTATTCTTTTGCGTATGGGGATCCAGTTTTCCTAGCACTATTTATTGAAGAGACTATTCTTTCCCCAATGAGTGGACTTGGCATCCTTGTCTAAAATCAGTTGACTATAGATGTGAGGGTCTATTTCTGACCTGCCAATTCAATTCCATTGGTCTATATGTCTGATTGTGCCAGTACCATGCTGTTTTGACCACTGTAGCTTTGTAATTTTTTTTTTTTTTTTTTGAGGTAGCTGGGTCGGGGCTTGAACTGGGACCTTGTATGTGGGAAGCCAGTGCTCAACCACTGAGCCACATTGGCTCCCCTGAGTTGTTTTTTGTTTGTTTGTTTGCTTGTTATTTGTTTTTGTTTTTGTTTTTGTTTTTAGGAGGCACTGGGGACTGAACTCAGGATCTCCGATGCAAGAAGCAGGTGCTCAACTGCTTGAGCCACATCCACTCCCTGTAATAAGTTTTAAAATAAGGAAGTAAGAGTCCTTAAAGTTTATTCTTCTTCTTCAAGATAATTTTGGCTATTTGGAGTCCCTTACCTTTCCCTATAAATTGGATGATCGTTTTTTCCATTTCTGCAAAGAAGGCTGTTGGAATTTTGATTGTCATTGCCTTGCATCTGTAAATTGCTTTGGGTATAATTGACATCTTAACAAATATTTAGTCTTGCAATCCATGAACACAGAATGTCTTTCTACTTATTTAGGTTTTCTTTTCTTTCTTTTAGCAATGTTTTATAGTTTTCCTTTCCATCCTTGGTTAAATTTCTTCCTAGATATTTGATTCTTTTATTTGTTATTATAAGCAGATTTTTTTCTTGACTTCCCCTTTAGATTGTTCATTACTAGTGTATCCAAAAACTACTGATTTTTTGCATGTCAATCTTCTACACTGCCACTCTGCTGAATTTATTAGCTCTAGTAGCTTTTTTGTGGATTTTTCAGGATTCTCTCTATATAGGATCATGTCATTTGCAAATAGGGAAAGTTTTACTTCTTCCTTTCCAATATGAATGCCTTTTATTTCTTTTTCTTGCCTAATTGCTTTGGTTAGGACTTCCAATATAATGCTGAATAATACCGGTGAAGGTGGGCATCCTTGTCTTATTCCTGATCTTAGAGGGAAAGCTTTCAGTCTTTCACAATTGAGTGTGATGTTAGCTGTGGGTTTTTGACATATTCCCTTTATCATGTTGTGGAAGTTGCCTTCTTTTCTAGTTTTCTACATGTTTTTTACCAAGAAGGGGTGCTGGATTTTGTCAAATGCCTTTTCTGCATCAATTGAGATGATGATGTGCTGGATTTTTCTTTTTTCTTCATTCTATTAATGTTGTGTATCACATTAATTGACTTTCTTACGCTGAACCACTTTTGCATATTTGGGATAAATCCCACTTGATCTTGGTGTATAATTCTTTAAATGTGCTTTTGGATTCAGTTCCCTCATATTTTGTTGAGGACTTTTACATCTATATTCATAAAGGGATATTCATCTATAAATTTACTTTCTTGTGGTATCTTTATCTGCCTTTGATGTTAGCGTGATGCTGGCCTCATAGAATGAGTTAGGAAGTGCTCCCTCCGCTTCAATTTTGGAAGAGTTTGAGCAGGATTGGTGTTAATTCTTCTTGGAATTCTTCTTCTGTTCCTGGGCTTTTCTTTGTTTGAGGCTTTTTATTATTGATTCAATCTCTTTACTGGTTATTGGTCTGTTGAGATCTTCTACTTCTTCTTGAGTCAGTGTAGGTAGGTTGTGTGTATAGGAATTTGCACATTTCATCTAAGCTATCTACTTTGTTGAAATACAGTTGTTTATATAGTTCTTTTATAATCCTTTTTTATTTCTTTGAGGTTGGTAATGTCCTGTCTTTTCATTTCTGATATTGCTTATTTGTGTCTTCTCTTTTTTTCCTTTTCTTTGTCAGTCTAGGCAACATTTTCTGTTTCATTGATTCTATTATATTTTTATTCTCTTTTTCTCTACTCTAATTTTTGTTTTTTTAAATTCCCTCTGTTTGATTTGGGTTTAGTTTGCTCTTCTTTTTCAAGATCCTCCCATTTTGAGTTTAGGTCTCTGATTTTATATTTTTCCTCTTTTTTATTGTAAGCATTTAGAGCTATAAATTTCCCTCTCTGCACTGCCTTTGCTGGGTCTTATAAGTTTTGCTATGTTGTGTTTTTGTTTTCATTTGCCTCAAGCTATTTCTTAATTTCTATTGTGATTTATTCTTTGACCCATAGGTTGTATAATTTCCACATATTTGTGAATTTTCCAATTCTCCCTCTGTTATTGATTTCTAGCTTCATTCCATTGTGGTAGGAGAAGATACACGGTATGATTTCAATATTTTAAATTTATTAAGACTTGTTTTGTGACCTAACATATGGTCTCTCCTAGAGAATGATCCATGTGCTATGGAGAAGAATGTGTATTCTACTACTGTTGGGTGAAACTCTATATATGTATGTTAGGTCTAATTGGTTTATAGTATCATTTTAATCTTCTGTTTCCTAATTGATTTTCTGATTAGATGGTCTATCTATTATTGAAAGTCATAAATTAAAGTTTCCTATTAATGTAGAACCACCTATTTCTCCCTTTAAATCTGTCAATATTTGCTTTATATATTTTTGGGCTTTCCCACTAGTTGTGTAAGTACTTGTAATTGTTATGTCTTCTTGCTGAATTGACCCTTTTATCAGTGCATAGCAACCTTCTCTGTCCTTTGTACAGTTTCTTACTTAAGGTCTATTTTATCTGATATTAATATAGCTACCCCAGCTCTCTTTTGGTTACTATTTGCATGCCATATTTTTTCTATCCTTTCACTTTCAACTTACCATGTCTTTGCATTTAAGGTGAGTCTCTTATAAACAGCATATACTTGGGTCCTGTGTATTTATCCATTCTGCCAATCTCTGCCTTTTGACTGGAGAATTTAATCCATTTACAATAATGCGGAACTTTCTTCTGCCATTTTCTATTTGGTCTTTGTAAATCTTATACCCTTTTTGCCCCTTAATTCTTCTGTTAATGTCTAATTACATATATATTTCATAATTTGATTTTACCATTTTGAGTCCCTTCTCAATTTTTTCTGGATATATGTTTCATATATTTTCCTGTGTACCCTATTATATGTCTTAAGGCAGGTAATCCTTTGACCCAGGCTGCTTTGACTTGTTTCATACACTGCTTTAGCTGTCCACAAGTTTTGCCTGCCTACAGGGCAAGTTCAGGAAAGGTGAGCCTGAGAAGTTGCCACCCAATAGATTGGCCCTGACATACATGCACCCTAGTAAGTCCATGGAGGTTACTATGTTCCCTTTGGAACAGGGCCAGAGACTCACAATGGGAGCACAGGCTGGCTCTCCACTGCTCCAGAAAGGGGTAGGGGAGGTGTCAGTCAGGGCACCAGGAACTTCTCTCTCCAGTTTATAAAACTGTATTTTCTTTATTTGGTACTTGCCCAGTTACTGCAACCCCAGACTTTTGAGGAAGATGGCTCTGCCAACTTTTGCTAGATGCTCAAAAATTCTGTGGGGAACGGCACCCTGGAGCATGTTACTTTGCCATCTTGATTGACCTTTAAGATTAGGGGTGGTTTCTTGGGTTTGTTTTTGTTTTTGTTTTGTTTTTTAAAAGATGGGGATGTGTTGGGGAGAACAAGCCAAGCCTCCCTAGTACACTGCTACTGGATTAGATATGCAGACAGGGGGCCCAGTGCTATCCAATGAGGGCTCTTTTCAGTAAGAAAGTCTTCAGTGTTAAATCTAAATTAGTTAAAGAGTGACATGCATGAAATAAAGAAAGGAGATAAGTTTGCAGGTATCTTACAAAACCTAAAGCTGAAAAGCAGGTAGTGATTTGCCTGTGGTAGGCAAAAGCAAGGTGCAGGTAAACTTCTGAGCTTGCTGTTTCTCAACCACAGTATAATGCTTTGGGAAAGCTGATTCTTTTAGAAAAAGGACTCAATTGTTTTGTTTTTGAGACAAAAGTTCTTTATCCTTGATGTCTAAATGTCCCTAATAATTTTGGAAATGGAAAAGAAACACATTAAGAGCCTGGCATGCATAGAATCGGAGTTGCATTACTAAATGATGTCAAGTTCTTGCCAGAGATCATTTCTGAAAATAGAGTCTACAAATTGGAAGTGTCAGTTAAGCATTTCATGTTAATAATTATCATTATAATTTTGATTAAAATGGCCTAGTTCTACTTTTTGCTCACATAAAGGCTTGCTTTAGAAATATGCCTGCTAATTACTAAGCTCTGAATTATAGGTCTGAGCTAAATTTGGATTTGCTCTGTGTGTGTGTGTGTGTGTGTGTGTGTGTGTGTGTGTGTGTGATTAAAAACAATAGTATAACAGCTTTATGGGCTATTCAGAATAGCCCCACACTGGAAACAACTCAGATGCCCAGCCACAGATGAGTGGATGACAAATTGTGATACATCTATATAATGGAATACTACTCAGCAACAGTAAAGAACAGCTACAGATAGACATAGCAACAAGAACGAATCTCAAAATCATGCAGAGGAAAAAAGGACACATAAGAGTACATACTGCATGATCTCATTGAAATGAAATTCTAGAAAAGGCAAAACTAAACTAACTAATAGAGGGCAGATCAGTGGTTGCCTGGGGCCAGGGTGGGGATGGGGAATTGACAGCAAAAGGTCACAAGGGAACTTTTTTGGTGATGGGAATGTTCCATGTTGTGGTTGTAATGATGATTATGAGGGTGTGTGCATTTATCAAAACACGTCTAACTATACACTTAGAATGGCTGTATTGTATTTTATATAAATGACATCTCAATGAAATTTAAGACAAGAGAGGAAAACAACAGCAGCAGCAATCTGGCCCTGGAGTATTTATTTGGATCGTTGAAAACGTCTGTGACCTAAAAGGATGAAAGTATCCACACCCAAATGCCAGGAATGGTTACTCCTACGGAGTAGGACTTAGGGAAGAGGGGTGGGAGGAATGTATGTTGTTGTTCTGTTTTGTGTAGTTCTTACTTATGTACTTCTTGCTAGTATGTATTGCCTTTGTAATAATAAGAAGAAAGAGCAGCAAAGGAAGAATCCCATAAGATAATGGCACTCCCAGGGAAGCCATCGTTGTTCCTATTTTTTTTACTCTTGATGGTATGGGTGTGGTCATGGTGTGGTTAGTGGGCTTGCAAGGGGGTCAGCTTTTATAAGACCCCCGTGGGTGGAGGCTGCAGGGCTCCTAATCTGTTTGAAATGTGGTGGAGGTGGGTACAGCTCCCCCAATCAGAAAATAACAGGAGCCAGGCACGCAGCCTTGGGACGGCTGGGGGAAAATTACACCAGCCCACAGGGACAAGGGTGTACAATCTATGGGTAAGGGATTTGGGAAAGAATTTCGATTTTATCGAGATTCCTCACCCCACCTCCTCCTACCCCGCATTTCTTAGGATTTCTTTTCTTAAATGCTGGCCCATCTCAGCTAGGTTATGAGGAACCAAAAAACAATTTTTGTTGTTTCATTTGTATTGTCACTGAGCTTCAGAGTAAAGGAGCTCTGGGTGCCCTTGATGGCCAGACCTAGTGATGACTGAAGACATAAAAAGGAGAGCAAAGAGCTATTGCTGCTTAAGCAGATGTCCCCCTCCCCCACCCCATCTAGGACTTTCTGTGAGAACTTTGGTGAGGAGAGGAGAGAGAAGCGCTTGGTTATAATAATACATATTCAATAGAAAACAATAGTTTAAAGATCAGCTTGCACTGTGGTGTGCCTTTCCACATGGCAAGCAGCAAGTTAGCTTGGCCTGGATTTGTCAGAGTGATTTAGAGAAGGCTTTGAACACCAGTGCTTGTGGTCCTGCAAGGGCCTGTGACTGACTGACCTGTCTGTGTACAGTCCACTTCGGAAACAGAAACTTCCCCGGTGGCATGGGAAAGAAAACACCAACTTAATCCTGAAAGGGTAACTTTAAACCAAAGCCCAACCAAGAAAGAGAGTGGGAGAAAGACTGCCAGCTGAGCAGACCAGAAATAAAAGTCCCATTGTCCTTGTAGAGCACAGCTCAGCTCTGGACACTCCCGCCTTCCTTGGCTGGCTTTGCACACTGACACTCCTATTACCCTAGAGTGTGCCTTCCAGGGGCAGGCAGCCTTCCTCCAAACTGCTGCAGCCAGGGGAGAAATCACCCCGGAGGCGTGGGGATGTCAGATACAGGGAGGTTATGACCATTAAACACTAATGGGGCTCACATCAAGATGCTAGAAAACAGGAACCAAGCATCTGGGAATGTTAGGTCCATTGGACAAGAGCAAGGGATGGATTAAGAATAGGTTACGTGGGAAGTGGATGTGGCTCAAGTGGTTGGGCTCCCATTTGCCATGTGGGAGGCCCCGAGTTCGATTCCCAGGGCCTCCTGGTGAAGGCAAACCAGCCCACGTGACAAGGTAAGCTGACAGGCCACGCGGTTGTGGTGTGGTGAGCTGGCGCAGCAAGATGATACAACAAAGGGAGACAAGCAGACACAGAAAAACACACGGCAAATGGACATAGCAAGCACAAGCAGCAAGTGGGGGATAAATAAATTTAAAAAATAAAATGAATTTAAAAAAAAAAAAAAAAGGATAGGTTACACGAGGACAGGAACTGCCCGGCTCAGCTAGAGCCGAGGAGGGAGAGCTGCCTCAGGAGCGAGCTCCAATCCTAGAAGAATTTAGTGGCAAGCAGCTCACACTTCCTCCAAACCCCTAAGTGGCACTGAGAAGGATCTCAGCTGGGCAGAGCCCAGGCAGCAGCACACCCCGGGAGACAGCGGCTGTCTGGAGCTCCCCATTTGCTTAACAACCATCCTTTGGTAGGATAAAAAGCTACAAGATAAAGGTTTTACAGTAAAAGAGTGGCTAGACAATTGACAATCTCTTAGTTTGCCAGAACTGCTATCACAAATATGACATAATGGATTTTTGTGGACTCCAACAGGAATTTACTAGCTCACAGTTTTAGGCTACAAGTCCAAAATCAAGATATTGGCAAGGCTTACTTTTTCCCCAAAGACTGTAGCATTCTGGTGCTGGCTGCCGGCAATCCTTGGCATTCTAGGGCTTGTGTGTCTGCCTGCCATCACATGGCAATCTCCTCTGCTTTCTGGCTTCCCCTCTTTTCTGAATTTCCGAGTTATCTTTATAAGGCCTCCAGTAATCCAGACTCTGGCCCATCCTATGCCAGTTGGTCACACCTTAACTAAACATCTTCAAAAGGTCCTATTTACAATGGGCTCACACCCACAGGGACATGGGTTAAGATTAAGAGCATAGGTACATAACTGAACACACCACAGACAGAATGGCAAAGTGGAGGGAAGCTGGGGTGGCAGTCAGGAGCCATGGATTTCAGTCTATGACCCTGGGTAAGTCATCCTACCCTTGTGAGCTTTGATTTTGACATTAGTAGAGTTGGACCATACCTCTGACATCCTTCTAGATCTAGGTTTCTAGATTCTCTCAGATTCTTATAGAGTCTCAGAGTGTGTGCCTCCTGGGTCCAAAGAATTGGGGTTTCCTTACCTGCCTTCTCCTTCCCTCTTCTCATCCCATCTTCACAGACTTCTCTCTAGAGAATGCTTAGGTCTCCTCCAGCTGGAAAATCACCCCATTTTATGACTGAAACCCATTCACACTCAAAGTCTCAACCCATTCAACTGGAGGAAGGGAGACTGGTGGAGCTTGGAGACTGAGGGAGGGAAGATGTTGCCATCACATGAAGAGGGCAAGTCCTCTAGGCATGCTGAAGACAGGTTTAGAAGATGTTGCAGCTTTACACTCTGAGTTCTCCTCCCTCTCCTTCAACAGGAAGAGGAAAAATGGAAGTTGGGGCCAGTTGCTTTTACTAAGTCGGGCAGCAAATGCATGCAGGGCTCTTCCCAGAAGTTTAAGAACATTTTAAACACATGTCCTTCATTATAAATGGGCTGCATTCCCAGAGGACGTTACCTTAGGTATGATTATGTATGTGTTAGCGGGAAGCATCCTGGACGAGCATTGGAGCCTGGGTTTGGGCCTCAGCTTTAACATCAACTAGTTCGGGAGCTTTGGTAGAATCACGTCACCTCTCTGGGCCTTGTTTCCTCATCTGTAAAACAAGGGGTTGGACGACGTGATCTCTAAAAGCCCTCCCTGACATTCTCTGACGCTGTGGGCATAAGCCATACTTGGCGGACCCTGCACATCCATCCTCCCATTTTTCCATCTTTTAATCAGCCTGTAGGGACAAAGCCGGCAGGAACCTGAGCTCATGACAGGCGACAGTGAGTCAGTGCCCTTGGGCCACTTGGAAGCAAAACAGTGCTGGGAGAACTCGGACACCTCATCTTCAGCAGTCCTTTGCCCTAATTCACACCCTTTCTGAGCATCACCAACAAGCAAAGCAGGGGGCAGAGACAACTTCATGGATGCACAACCTCAGAAGCGCCTTGCGCTCGGTTTAATGTTCTGCTTTTGTGGTCTTGAAAATTCATAAGAAGCTTTTAACAAGGGGCCCACATTTTGATTTTGCACTGGACCCCATAATTTAGGTAGCTGTTCTCAGCAGGGACCTTGCCAGTGGGCAGCTTCCTGAATCAGGAGCTAGTGGGGCCAGGTCTGGTAAGGGTACCCTTGTCACAGGTACCAGCTCAACAGACTGTGGGGCAAGAGTTGTACAGGGTGTGTGGATGTGATTGGTAAATATATGGGTGTGCAAGCACAAAGCAGTGAAAAGATGCTCCCAATTCTTAGGAAGGGAACTTTTTTTTTTTTAACAAAAAGCACAGACATATGCATATATCTAATGTGCGTGTATTTGCATATGTCAGTACATCCACACACAGAAAACCTTAAAGTAGACAGAGACTTTGAACCATTTAAGACTAACAGAGAATCAAATGTCAATTTGCACATGATTTGAACTGAGCAAATTTCCTAAATCGACTCATTCAAAGACCCTGATATGACATATAGACTTTGAAAACTTTACAGAGGTAACTTTTAAATAGAATTTGATAGAGGAATCAAGGCATAAACCTAGGGCAAGACTTTCACTTGGGCAAGAGTTTATGCCTTGGCCAAGCTTAGACCATAGGGAGCTTTCACAAGGTTCATTACTACCATTGTCTTTCAAAGGAGCTATGTGTCACTATTGTTTTCTGCACTCCTCCATGATTATATGAATGTAGTCAATATTTTCATATTCATAGACGGATACTAGAGAATAAGGACTTAGTTGCATTCATCTTTGTTTTCTTTCACTTTGCCTAGCAGTGTGCCTGGCATAGAATTTGTTCAATAAACATTTGTTTAATGAATACCCATCCCCAAACAGACAGGGTTTTTTCTTATACACCAGAACACGTTTAATTATATTTAGCTGTGCAATAATATCATGGATTCATAGGACATTAGGCGGCAAAGCGCCTTGGCTCATATCTAGTCCAACCCTCTTATTTTTATATATTAGAAAACCGAGGCTTAAAGAGTCTAAATAAGTTATCTGAGGTCACACAGCTAATCTGGACCAGAACCTAGCACTTTTGAAATCTAACCCAGTGAATTTTTCCACTAAACCACGGTGCCTTCAGAATCAGGAAGCTTAAATAAAGAATGTTAGGTGTTTACTCAGCACATATATATAGTCTTCAAAACCCTTCATTATGGAGGAAGAACTCAACTGTTTTAATTGTCACCTGCAAAAGTACTTCGCGACCCTGCTACAGTTACATTTTGGCAAACCCCTGTGAAGGAC
The DNA here is from genome assembly GCA_029593785.1 of Cabassous unicinctus. NCBI lineage: Eukaryota > Metazoa > Chordata > Mammalia > Cingulata > Chlamyphoridae > Cabassous > Cabassous unicinctus. The sequence goes on from JAQZBX010026935.1 coordinate 21,845, forward strand.
AGTTTGAAATCTAAGGCAAAATGAAAAAGAAAGAAGGTCAAATAAAAAGCTTTTATTTGCAGATTGGAATTAAGTGCTCCGTGCCCAGGCGGTTGGCTTAGTACTGACTTCAGGGTTGCTGCTTTAATGCTTCAGCGAGCAGAAAATTGGAGAGTCAGAGCATCAGTCACTCAGTCCTGCCAAGAAACACCCCCTCAAACCTAAGAAAAATGTAATATTTTGCTTGCTCATAACAACTCTGAAACCACCTCAGCTTCATTCATACCGCAGATTTTGAGGAAGCCGGAGCAGAGTTATTTGATGTCACCAGAACTTCTGCTCCATTATGTGATTCCTTAAAGCTGAATTTCTAAAAAGGATCTTCCAGGTCACAAGTGCCCAATTAGATACATCCTCTTAGCTCCAAACAGCAAATGCTGGGCAGGCCAGAGAAAGGCCACTGCTCTCAAGGAGGGTGGAGCAGTAACTGGACAGCTTAAGGCTCATCCAGGAAATTAGTGAGGTGCAAATTGCATGGTGGTGGCTTCAGGGCAAGAGGAAAATTGCAGGCCATTGCCTGGAGAGAGAAATAGCAGGGTGGTATTTTAGGGCCTGCCTACAGTGAGCCAATGGGAATGGGCATCACTGCCTTAAACACACACACACACACACACACACACACACAAACAAAAACTTTTTATTGAAGTCCAAAATACAAACAGAAAAGTGCACAAATCATCATATACAGTCAATAAGCTTTCACAGCCTTAATATACCCTGTAATCTGTACGCAGATCAAGAAAGAGAACATCCCCCTCATCTGCCCTTCCAGCCACCACCTCCCCCGGCCCCCCAAGGGTAACTGCTATCCTGGTCTTTAAAATGTAAGCCAAGTAGCAACTGAGAAGGAGACAGCTTATTGGAGTTTGTCCAGATTCTTCCCACAACTCCATCGCTGAAGGTCTGAGACTGGCTGCCTGCTGGGTTCTAGCTAGCCAGCGCTCCTATGTGTAAGTGGCTTCTTGACAGGGTCAGACTGGGAGACGAGGAGCAGCCAACCCCAGAGGAGAGGGTCCCTTCGAGCCCCCTGAAGACAAGAAGCGGGGAGTGAAAGAGGAGAGAACGCTGCAGGCTGGTGTGTGCCCCGCTCCCGCCTCACTGCAGAGCTGCTCTCTGCCCTGAAGTAGGCTGGCGAGGTAAGACTGCAAAGTCTGCTCACAGTGTCAAGGTTCTCGGTCATACTTCACAGCTTTGGGCTGCTCACAGAGGGCTTCTTCTGTTTCTTTTTTTGGTGTTTTTGTGGATTTTCTCTCATTGTAGGCTCTCTGAGTTTCCCTATAGTGGTCAACCATTCTGGGGGAGGCGTATGGATTGTTTTGTTCCATGGGTTTCCTGTTAGACAACAAAGTCAGGCCTCCAAGGCTTGGCAGCTACCACGCTGAGTTTTGTGGCTTGGAGTCATGGCTGGGTTTTGCCACCTGGCTGCAGTGGGCTATTTTACCCCGAGTTAGACACTGTTTCTGAGAAGAAGCAAGCATGGTTTACATAGGTTTCATATTCTGGCTCGGAGTTTTGGTTTGGCTTCCCTTTCGCATACAATGCTCTTGTGTGCACGTGTGCATATCGCTACCTGTAAGAGAGAGCCCTGTTTTCAATCTGGGCATAGACAATAACGGCCAAATTCTTTTCCTATTTTCCTGTGGGGCTGTGAAGAGATGCTTATGCTTTCGGGGAAGGAGATCTGTTCCGATCATAATTGCATCCTTGTCTTGGTAGACGGGTTATGTTGTCTCTCTTGGCTCCCCTCCATTTACTTCTCATCTTACTGCAATTCGGCTTCCCTGACCCCACCATACTCCTCTTCTCACTGAGGCCACCCAAGTCTTCTTAGATGTCAAGTCCAATGAAGACTTTTCCATCCTAATCATAAATTGGCCTCTTGGCAGCACTGGCACTGTTGATCTCTCTGCCACCATGGCATTCTCTTCGCTCTTGGCTGCCAGGAGACTGTTCCTCCAAGTTTTTCTCCTGCATCTCAAGTTCTTCCCATACAGTGTCTTTCATAGACTCCCTTTCTTCCATTTACCTTCTTGGTTTCGAGCTTACCTGAGTTTCTGTCCTCAGCTCTCTTCAACTCAATATCCTTGCCCTGGGCAAGTGCCGGCATCCACATGCCTTTCAGCCTTAGATCTGGATTTCCAGCCAGACTTGTCTCCATAAATTCAAGGATTGGACCTTGATCTCTCCACTTGGAAGCTCTGTAAACATCTAGGAATTGCTCTCAACCCTAGTTGCACATTAGACTCACAGGCAGATTTAAAACAGAACAAAACAAAACAAAACACATATTCAAGCTTCACTCTGAGATATTGATTTAATTGGCTGGGATGGGGCCTGGTCATGATTGTTTTTACATCTCCCCAGGTAGTTCTAATGAGTGGCCAGAAATTATGACTCTGAGGCACAAGGCTCATATACGGAGAGAGCTGAAGTGATCTGGACAGGAATCTCTTTACATGACCATACTGGCCCTCCTCCAGGATAATGAATACAACAATTTTGGCCCTAAGGCTTTGCAAAGCTCTTTACAGGGAGAAAAGACTGATTTGGAAGACCAGTTCTCCACCCTTCCATCCCCTTCCCAAACAAAACCTGTTCTGACCCTGCTAAAACCTTCCAGCTGGCTTAGGGTGTTTTTAAGGACCCAAGTTCCAACTGTAGGTTCTCCAACTGTAGACTGACCTTCAAGTCATGAACAGAAGGGCTGACAGGAGATGTGGTCCTAGGAGTAGTACTAGAAACCACTAGGGAAGTCAGAGCAAGTTTCAGCCTCAGTTTCCCTAACAATCAAAATGCGATCGCCATTCCTACATTCAAAGGTGTGAAGAGCAAATGAGAGATCTCATAGATGATAAAATATTGTCATTTGTATTACCATTGAATCCAGGATGGAATGTATGCACCCTGGGACCTGAAATAAACATAAAATGTGTGAGCAGGAAGCAACCTTAGAGATAATCCTGTCCAACTACTATATTTTGACCTTTTGCACATCACCTTTCCACACAGTACACCCAGGGCATTCTGGGGCCCAAGGTCATCTGGGACCTACCTTTTCCAAATAAACCCCAAAGCTATTCTTATCCCCTTCTCTTCATCCTGCCTCCCTCTGTACTCAAGTCCCTGAATTTAGGTGGTCTGAGGCTCTGCCAGAAGCTGCAAAAAGTCTGTTACCTTCCTACCCCTGCCTGCTGTGACCTCAGAGCATCTCCTTAGTGGGGTAAAACTTTGGAGAGCAAAAGGTAGAAGGTATTCGGCCTGGAGAGATGGATGCCTGTGCTCTGGTGTCAGACTAACCTGTGTTTAACTCTGGGCCAACCTTAGACCCAATACAGATCCTTTCTAAGCCTCAGTTTCTTACCTATGAAATGGGCATAATAATGGTATCTATCTCATTGTGAAGATTAAATGAGACCATTTCCCTAAAACAGCGATTCTCAAACATGGCTGCATGTTGGAATTACATGGGGAGTTTTTGTTTGGCTGGTTGGTTTTTTTTTAAAGCATTGATTCCTACCCACAGAACTTGTGATTTAATTGCTCTGGGGGTTAGCTTGGGCATCAGGATTTGTAAAAGTCTCCCAGGCCACTCCAATGTGCAGCCAAGATGGTAACATGACTGTAAAGGGTTTAGCCTATTACCTGGCAGGTGGTAAGCACCCAAGTAATTAGCTTGGGTTAGGGGCCTGTGCTGAGATCGATTCCTGTAGAGACTCAGGCACCTACTGGCTGTGTCTACCAGGAAAGACTGCTTCACTTCTCGGTGCCTCCCTCCTATAAGATGGGAGGAAACTGTCAGGTATCACGCCCCTAGTAGTGCTGGGCACTGTTCTAAACGATTACGACAGGGCGTCTCCTCTGAGTAGGATAACTTCAGCCTTGAGAGCTGCGAGGATGAAATGAGACAAAGCTGGCCCGCCAAGAGACTTGCGTCAGTCCCGGCCCGCAAACGGCGCCAATAATTGGGAGCAGTGATTTCAGACCGTCGTCTATATCGCGCAGATCTGCAGGTCATTACAGAAGCCGCCCTGCACAGATGGTTGGAAGCCCTGAAGGCGCAGGCGACTCTCGCGGCTGCAGTTACCAACACGTTGCCGACACAACCTCTAAATCGCCCCCTTCTGGCCAATTTGTGGGACTGTTGTCCACTCTCACCCACCTCTCAGCTCCGCTCTGACTTGAATTCGAATCCACAGCGTAAGGGAAGCGTACACCAGTGAGTGGTACCCCAGCCATGACCAGCGAGAGACGTGGAGCGGCGCGTCCACGAGAGGCGCATTCCCAGGCCAGCCGGGACGCTCTGCCGCGAGAACGCGGTCTGGATCCAGGAGAGGAGCATCCGCTGGGCCAGGCCCCCTCCCCTCCTCTCTCCAAAGGGCGTACCACATCCCCGAGCCCCCGCGCGCATCCTTGAGCTCCGGAGGGTCTCACAGACGGGCCCCCTCCTTGAAGTTCCTCAGATGTGTCTCTGGATAAACAAACTGCTGCCTAGGCCGCGGAGGAAAGAGCTCAATGTCCGGCGGGCCACGTCGTCCTTGGTCCTGGCTCCCGGGCGGGCCACACGGTCCATGCCTGTGGTCCTTTGCCCGGACTGCGCTGTGGGCCCGAGAGCGATTCACGGCCCTCCACGTATTGCGGGTGGCCCCCTGGGTGTGGGCGCTGCGCCGACTTGTCTCCTCCGCGTGTTCATTGGAGTTTCTGGCACGCCTCAGTTCCTAGCTGGTCACTTCCTCTAGGTAGTGCAGTGTTGTGGCCCGGCCCTGCCACTTATGGTCGTGTGACCTGGGGCAGATGACAAAACCTATACGTGCTTCAGTTTCTCGTCTGTAAAATGGGAATGATAATATTCCTACCCACATGGGGATTATTCCTCACATTTATCGTGAGGAATAAATGCGTGTAAATTAAACATCACAGTGCTAGACACATAATAAACACTGTATAAGTAATTGATGTTAAAAAAGTGGGGGCTCTATCATGTTTACACTGCAGCGTTGCTGCTGGTACTAGATGAGATAGCATAAACTGCCTGAATAGAGCAGGCTCTGGATAAATAATACTTAACAGTGTTACTATTACTCCGGAGGAGTATGATTTCCATCCATATTTCTTTCTCCCTCCACCCCCCACCTTGGCTTCCTCATGTGTTCATCCGGGGAAAGAATTTTACAAATCTGGAGCTTCAGGCTCAATATAAAATGGCCCCTGAATTCGTGGCCAATTGTAATTTCCTTGGGGATTTTGAAAGGAGCTCTTGAATGCTGCCAGGCTAGCATAATGCTTTTGTTTGAGAGAGGTCACTGAGGGAATTATATCTTGGGTTTACCAAAGCAAAAAATAAACACGTTCACAGTAGGACCCTTCGGATGAACTATTTTATTTCTCTTTTGTATCTTTTCCTGGTTGTTGATGGTCTGCTGAAGACTAATGCGATGCTGATGTGTCTTAATATTAATGGTTCAGAGCTGAAGGCAACTGATTTCTTCACGCCTGCAGGGCCCGGGGCAGGGTCCGGAGACACCATGAGACCCAGGCGTGGCTGGAAAGATTCTTTTTGTCACTTACTCCCCCTCTCACCCAATATCTCAAGTCTGCGTTCCTGAGGAAACATCTTCCGGGTTGCGGGTGAATTTAAATATCGCTGCCTCTGAGAATCACAATTTTCTAGCAAATAGTCCGGTTAACCCAAATGGAGTGCCCTTCAGCGCCAGGGTGCTCCTCTCTGCAGCGTTTGAACGGATGCGTTTAACCCCTTATATGTGAGACTTGGCTGGACCAGCATTCCAAACCCCACTGACCCAGGACACCTGCTGGCAGACTGGTAAAAACTGACCTTGGCGGCTGATGAGGCCCGAATCTGGGATTGCGCTCCCCGCTCCCTCTCTGGGGCACAACCAGCCCGGCAGAACCCAAAAAAAAAAAAAAAAAGTAGGTGCTAGTGAAAAAGAAAATCACCAGCTTCTACATGTGGAGTTCCTTCAAGGATTTCTGTCCCTGGGATGTTTCCATATGCGTTCGGGACTCCTTCCCCAGACCCAGACCCTTCTTCCCCTGGGGTCCAATGCACCAAGATCCAAATGGGGAGAAGGGCCAGAGTCCAGGGCTGGGCCCCAGTGCCACGGGTGGTGTAATCGCTGTAGAGCGCATGGAAACCGAGAGGGAGGAGGGACTGTCGTTAATGCGCTTTAGACGCTGCCAAGTTTCTACTTTTAAAAGAAGGACCTCGTTCCTGCCCTCGGCCTCACCAGAAAGACAAACGCAAAAGCAAAATTAAGCGTCAGGACAGCTTTCTGGAATGGACGCCGAGGGCGAGGAAGAGGGTGGCGAAACCGAGTGCGCGCTCCGAGTATGCGCCTCGGAAGCCAGGCGCGCCGCGGGGGGTTGTTTGCAGATCGGCTCTGATGCCCGCGCGGTAGACGTGCTGTTGTTTATAAACCCTTTGCGGGCATCGGAACAGCCACAAAGCCGTTCGTGTTGGATGCCTTTCCTCCTGGAAGGTCGTACAAAACAATTTTTGGCAACGCTCAATCTCCGGGTGTCACTCCGATGCATGTCGGTTTTCAATGTAAATGCATTTCATAAACACCAAAATAACATCTCAGTTTGTTTTGGTGCAGAAAAGTTAGCAAGCGCACTTGGGGCCTTCTTCCCACTTCTTTTTTGATTGTGTCTCAAATTTGCGGGCTTTTACTCGGCTACACGGCTGAGGCCACCCCCACATTCCCTTAGCCCAGGCAAAGAGCGCCCAGGCTCCGATCCCTGCCCCCCACTCCCTCCCCCCACCCC
>JAQZBX010026936.1:0-28663 GCA_029593785.1 Cabassous unicinctus
TTATTTATTTCCTGTCCCTTGCTGTTTGCGCTTGTTGTCTGCTCTCTGTGTCCATTCTCTGTGCATTCTTCTGCTTGTCTCCCTTTGTTGTGTCATCTTGCTGCACCATCTGTGGGCGCGGCCTGGGCCAGCTTGCCTTCACCAGGAGGCCCTAGGAATTGAAACTGGGGCCTCCCATATGGTAGACGGGAGCCCAATTGATTGAGCCACATCTGCTTCCTTGGATTTTGTTTTTCATTAGGAATTTACAAATGGGTACCTTAGCTCCCTTCTTGGTTGAGACATAGGATCTGATCAAGAGACCAGTTGGGGAATAATGGGCTTCTGTTCCTCTTTGGTCTGGTCCAGCTGTACAACCTGAGCCAGCTACTCGTTTGTCTCAGTTTCCCCACCTGTAAATATAGAAAGTGCTCTAGTTTAGTTTTCAGGGAGCTGATGAGATGCTGGAATGAACTTCAGTTGTATTTCTATGGAACGTGCCTATGTCCAGTGTGTGGTTCTCTATGGACAAGTGGTCTCTTAGCATCTGATGGATCCACCTTTTAGGGCCATGGTCTGTCAAGCCTAAATTAAGGATGCCTTTGTTTTAATGAGTCAGCCTGTAGAAGGCACAAGTTAGTCTGTGTGGCTGAAGTGTCACCCCAGTTGTACTTCTGAGTGTCCTTAGTGCAGTGTATTTATAGTTTTTTGCCCTGGTTTATTGCATTTAAATGGGGGACTAATGTTTGTAACAACTCATGTATATCAAGTGTACTGTGTTTACCTAACACTCCAATTAATCATGGGGAATCTTTCCCTAAACTACTTCCATCCCACCTTCTTGGAAGAGTTATAATTATTTTATTCCACTGAAAGAGACCTAGAATTCTTCAGAAGTTTGGAATTTTTCTAAGTTCACCATTGAAAGGCCTTTTAAAGAGCAGGTGTTCTGGTCTGTGTGGCAGTTCTGTGTGCTACCAAATAAACTTTTCATCTCCTTTTTCAGATCATGTCATTCTCCTTTTTAAAAGTAACCCCTTTTCCCTCCTAAGGGGTGCTGGATCCTTTTTCTTGCCTCTGTTCGTTGGGTTGGAAACTAGCCACTCTCAGATTCGTTTTAAAAAGTAACCAGGGGAGCAGGTGTAGCTCAAGTGGTTGAGCGCCTGCTTCCCATGTATGAGGTCCTGGGTTCAATCCCCGGTATCTCCTTAAAAAAAAACAAAAACAACAAAAAGCCATCAAAGGGAGAATATAATATAATTTCTCTGGGTTCCAAGAGAGAAGTGGGGTCATGCAGGAGCCTTGGGCCACTTCTTAGCCTCAGCACCCCAGGCAGGAGTCTGTTAAGTGTGCAGTGCTTTCTCAGTGTTTCCTGTAAGCTCTATCAGCTGAGTCTTGCAGATATCAAACAGTCTTGGGATAATCTATGAGAGCTGGTTTATCCAAAGATTCAGATTTACCATTTGAAGACTGTATGAACGTTTGCTTGGTAATGTCACTTGACTCTTACTAAGTGCTCTTTGTTAAATGCAAATCTTAAGATGTCACTCCTCACCCCCCACCTCCCACTTAAAAACTCATTAAGGATGTTCACAGCCCTAAGGATATATAGTCCAGCCTCTTAAGTACTGACTCACAGGGTGCTCCATGACTGGCCTCAGCTTCCCTCTCCAGCCCCATCACCTAGTTTCAGTTCCTCCCCAGCTCCAGGCCTTTACATAAACTATTCCTCCTGTGTACACAGTCTCCTTGCCCCACCCTCTCCACCTCCAGCCTGGCGGGTTCCTCGTTATCCTTGAGATTCTGCCGTTAGTAGCATTTCCTCTGAGTCGTCTTTCTTGACCCCCCACCCCCATCCCCATTCCAGCCCTGAAGCATCCCATTCTTCATCCCACAGGCCCTTGTCATGCTGGGTGGTGGCTTTCTGCTGGTTTGTCTGTCTGATGCTCAGGATGGTGAGGACCTGGGTCTATTTTATTCACCAGTGCTTGCCAGAGAAGTGGCACATCTGGGGTTCAGTGAACTTTTGGTGAAGGAGTGAGGGATTGGAAGTGCCTGCTGGGTGCAGGGCCTAGTAACCAGCCTAGATGAACAGCTTTGACCTTGAGATTATTATAATACAGTAGGAAGACCACAGTATCTTGGCCATGGAAATCATTTAGGGAAAAAAATAAAATGTTCCAAAGTTAAAAGCATTTTGGAAAAGGTATAAATTCAATACAAAATGGGAAAGTAGCTGGCCACCTGGACAAGACTCTGTATAGTGGAAATGCTTGGTGCTTCATGTATTCCAGGATCTGGCCTTTGACTTTGTAGGCTCAGTAATTTGGTTTTATTTATATGCATGGTAGTGAATTGGAAGCAGAGAAGGACAGTTTCTTAAGTAGAGAGGAAAAATATAACTGCTCTACCAAGCAAACCACTTGGGGAGCCAGATTGTAAGTAGAAGGTAGCTAGATGCTTTGCCTGCTCTCTCTACCTATTGGTGCCTGTACTTCCTGCTTTGTGAGTCTTACAGCATGTCGGTAATGATTCTTTTGTTTATCGAGCATTCCCCAGAAGATAGCACACTGTGAGGACTGAGCCCTTGTTTTTTTCACTGCTGTATCCTAGTGCCTGGAGCCATGTCAGGTGCACAGTTGATGTTCAGTGAATATGTTGTTTGAAGGAGAGTTCGATGGTCAGTCCTGATGGTGGTGTCCTCAGGTTTCAGCCTGATGCAACTGTTGCCACTGCACCTGCCCCACAGATGTTACTGGGAGTGTCTAGAGCTTCCTGTGTCATATTAGAATAAAGTATTAGGATCAGGAGTCTGAAAGTTAGTAAGAGCATGAACTCAGTGCTTAGTGTATACAGAGCCCTGTGCTAGGGAGCAGTGTGCTGAGTGGGTCCCTTTTGAAAATTCAGTTTTCAAAAGGCACTAAACATTGTGTTCTTCCAAGTGTGAGCATGAATGAACATAAATTGTAGGAACTAAATAACCCCAAGTGTCCAATTAAGTGGTTGATTTGTCCAGTTTACCAGATGAGTCTGAGTTGGCTCTGGGTAGGACTCGGACAGTATCTGATGTACACTCCCCAGGCACTCCCACAGAGGAAGGACATGCCACTGGGGTGGGGGGGGTGTTGCGGGATGTTGTGTCAGAGGGTGACTTCTTGGCAGCATTGTATAGACTCGGCGACTCAGCCTAAAGGCCCTTGCAGGACCATAAACACTGAGGGTCTGAGTTGGCAGTTACCACCCCCCTGTTGCTGAAAGCCAGGGCTGGCATGGCCAGGATCAAGCCTGGCTCCTGGATACCATCATCTGGTTCAGGAATGGGCCCAGGACATTGTAGCGGTTGACACAAAAGCAGCCTTGTTGCAACTCTTTATATATCCATCCAGAGTGATGGGCCTGGGCCAGGGCCATGACAGCACTCTCTTCTCCAACCAGGAGGCAAAAAGCCAAATTAGTAAAGATAAATGTTTGTCATTCGGTAACCAAAGGGAGATTTGAAAGGGTTTCCAAAAAGCCAACCATCTTGGATCCCAGCGATTGTTCTGAGTTTTTGCCATGAATTGGTCCTCAATTAGGGGCCAAGGATAGCTGGAAAGATGGTCTGCAATTGCTGGGCACGGAGTGTACTTCAGATGGAGGCCTCCTAGAGACAGGAGGCATTTGTGCTGGTTGATTTGTTTTTTGGGGGTAATATTTATAGAGCACAAAAATTTTCCCATTTTAACCATTTTTAAGTACATTTCAGTGGTATTAATTACATTCCTGGTTAGTGCTACCATCACCACCATCCATTATCCAAACAGAAACTCTGTGCCTATTTCTGATTGAGATTTGAGCTGAGCCCCCTCCCTCCCCCAGGAAGCAGAGGGTGAGGCTCGTGGCTGTGCTCTTCTTCCAGGAGAAGTGGTGAACACCCACGGCCCGGTGGAGCCTGACAAAGACAACATCCGCCAGGAGCCCTACACCCTACCTCAGGGCTTCACCTGGGATGCCTTGGACCTGGGGGACCGTGGAGTGGTGAGTAGGCTCAGTGTACAGGTTTGGTGCCATGTTCACAGTAAGCCCTACAGCCACGCTAAGACAGCTTCTACTCAAGCTTTCCTCAGCGAATCTCTTGAGAGCTGAGGCAAGCAAGTCTGAGCAGAATCCCCCATCTGTTGACTCCTGGGGCCTGCTCAAGACTCCACATATATAGCATTTGGCCTTTCTGGCAAGTCAAGGGTTAATCCCTGTAACTCCCCAAGAGTTTAATTCATTCATTGATTTGTTCCCTTGTCTTTTATTTCTATTCTGTTTTCTGATTGATGAGCTGAGGCCACTAAATGAGAGTCTTTCCTCCCCTTTCCAGCTACCCAGGGTCTCTTCTTTTGATCTGAGGGGTTTGTTTCCCCTGTAAGGAACGTTGAAAATGTGAACAGAAACTTTTTAAATTCCAAACTTGGGCCAGCAGATGGAGACTGCTTAGAAGGCAGAAGACCAGAAAGATAAAAACTAGAAATGATAAGAAATGGCAGTAACTACTTGGAGTAATTCCTTGACCCAACTTCAAGGGTTATCTTTCCAAAGCATTTTCATAGAGGTAGAGATGAACAGATCTCCATTGTTGGTAGACCAGAGTGATGGTGCGGTTGGTTAGTCGGATAACATTCTTGGTTTGCTACTTTGTGTACCTTAAATCACCCATTCTACCCCTTGGTGGCTCCTTTTCCTTTTAGAGTTGGGGTCCCTGTCCTGAGAGGCTCTGCAATGCCTGGGGTGAAAAGATCCGTGAGGTTTGACATGGGATTTTGGTAGCTTGCCTCATCCTTCTGAAATGCTCGGAGGCCTAGGGTGTTGGAGTTGGTCCCCCACCTTGCAGAATACCTCTAAGCGAGCTCCTTATGTCTCTACAGCTGAAAGAACTATATACCCTCCTGAATGAGAATTACGTGGAAGATGATGACAACATGTTCCGATTTGATTATTCCCCAGAATTTCTTTTGTGGTGAGTCGTAAGTGTTTTCTTGTGGTGCTTAAGGGCAAGGCAGAGGGCAGGACCACCAGAGTTGACATCTCTGCCAAAAACCAGCCTTTGAATGGAAAATTAGTGTGGTTTTTGAGTTCTCACTGCATCTGAAGACTTGTTTCCAGTGGAGTGTAGAATCAAAACCTTACTTAAGACAGGATGACTGGATAAGGGGGACCTTTGTAGAATCGATAGCCATGATGACTTTATCTAAGAAGAGAGGGAGGATAAGACTTTATAAGATTAAAAAGAAAAGCAGAGTCATTTTCTATCCAGTTCCTAAACACATTGATGTGTGTGGAAATGGCCATGCCTGGCTGAGCCATTCATCTGCCTGGGCTTCTTTTAATATCCAGGAAGGTAGAGGCATAGAGGCTGAATTGTAAGGGACTTCCTGAAGGGAGAGGTAGGAGGAATGGGTGAGCAGAAAGAGGAGAATCCAGTGCCAGGCAGAGCTCTTGGGGTGTGGCAGTCAGCTCCCGACCCTGTGGCCCACCTACCACATGACCTATTGGCTTCTGAGCCAAGGAGGCCAGTCCTCAGGTAGTTGGGTTTGAGCTGTCAGAGTGAGCATGGATTGGGTGAATAAGTAGGCCAAGTAGGCTGAGCTGAGAGAAGGGGCTAAGGCTTGATTCCATTTGTGTCCAGGAGAGCTTGGCCCTAAAGAGATCTCAGCTATCAACCCCCAGGGGTTGGCAGCATGAATTTAGAACCAAACTCAGCTGTGGAACCCAAACAGCCTATCCAGCCTGTTGGTAAGCAGCACTACAGCCCCAGCCCTTTTCTCTTTTCCAGGGCTCTCCGGCCACCTGGCTGGCTCCCCCAGTGGCACTGTGGGGTTCGAGTGGTCTCAAGCCGGAAACTGGTTGGATTCATCAGTGCCATCCCAGCAAATATCCATATCTATGACACGTAAGCATCAGTTCCTACCCCCACCCCCCCATCACCATCATCCTGCTTGGTCTGGGAGGGAGAAGGTTCCATGGAGGGAGGAAGCCCAGGTCCTGGGAATAGCAGTTCATAGAAGGAACTGCCTGTTTGGTCTGAATTATTGCTGGTTCTCTTACCTGTGACCTGGATTGGAAGGGGCCCACCCTGGGGGCCAGTGTGCTAGCTGAACAGGGACTTGATTTTTGCCCTCCCATGTCAGTCACATTTTGATGTACTTGGGTAGCTTCAGAAATGGGCTGGAGCTGGTGTGGTCTAGATTCAGATAGTCATGGGACCTTCAATCTCTGCTGTTCATTTTGCTAGAAACATCGGAACCATCTGCCACAGGCTTCTGAGCTTTGAGGCCATGATTTCTTGTAGGAATACTAGATTCTTGAAATCCTAGAATAGCCCTTGACTTACTCTGAGGGGTTCTATGTGCCACTTCCCTGCTTGATAGAGATGGGACTTCCCCCAGCCCAAGTACTGGAGATTAGTCAGGGAAATGGTGGTGGTGCCTTTAAGTAAAGGAGTCTGCTGGAATCCCACTTTCCTTTGGAAGTGGTCTGTGTTGAGTGAGCTGGCTCCTTGCCTGGTGGGGGGTGGGGGCTGGTAGAGCAGTGGGAGTCCAAGTACTGATTGCCCAGAGCAGGTCGCCCCTATGTGGAAGTGCCTGGTCCATCAGGTGTGGCTCCAGAGGCTTGAAGAGACTTGAAGAATTATATTCTGCTGTTAAAATACTTGTCACCTGGCCTTTTCCTCCCTCTTCAGAGAGAAGAAGATGGTGGAGATCAACTTTCTGTGTGTCCACAAGAAGCTGCGCTCCAAGAGGGTGGCTCCAGTCCTGATCCGTGAGATTACCCGACGGGTTCACCTTGAAGGCATTTTCCAAGCTGTTTACACTGCTGGGGTAGTTCTACCAAAGCCGGTTGGCACCTGCAGGTGAAAATCTCTTCCTGCAAGGTCCTTGGAATTCTGGCCTTCCCATGCTAGTTGAGGAGCTGTGTCATTTTGAGTCACAGCTCTGCCCCTCAGCTCAGTGCTCAGTACTTGCCCGGAAGCATCTCATTCTCTAGTGGCTGGTAAAATTAGTGCTGGGAGGAGCCAGATAGGGAGCAGGGAAGAGTCTAGGGGGAAGTTGGAACTGGAATCTGGAGCTGGAGAGTGCTGTCTGGTCCAGAGGGGTTAGCCATTCCCAGCTCCTGCTGATTACCACCATTTGGAAATACGGGGTGGATCTGCTGGGGTTTTTATTTTTGTTTTTCAGAAATCTGGATTTTTATTAGGGAAATGTCCTACTTTTTTTAATGGTTGGCTCAGTTTTGTTTTGCTTATTTTGTGGCCTCAGACAGCAGTCTTAACTTCTGCGTGGCCCAGTGACAATTTGTTTGCAACTTCTGCGTTTGAAAGTTGTTTGAAACAATTGAATCCTAAATGAAACAATTGAATGCCTAAAGATCTTTAGAAGGAATAAAGGTGAATGCAGAAGAGGCAGGAGGAAGATAAAGACATTTAATTGAAAGTAATTACTGTGTAAGTCTTTTCTATTGTCTTGATTCTCACACGACAACTGTAACAAAGGAGTGGTTTTTGAAATTGAAAAAGAAAAATAGGGAGAAAGAAAAACAGGAAGAGCGGTGGCAGCTTACATTGACTGGGAGGAAGGTTGGAGGGGGCTGAGACCCGGCGGGCTCAAGTCGAGCCTGGCGTGTCTCCAACGCCACCTGCTGGCCATTTGAGATCTCCATGCCATTGTCTTCTAAATAGGACTGGCCTGAATCCCCTGAGGACAGGACATTTGTGTTCCCACAGGTACTGGCATCGGTCCCTAAATCCACGGAAGCTGATTGAAGTGAAATTCTCCCACCTGAGCAGAAACATGACCATGCAGCGCACCATGAAGCTCTACAGACTGCCCGAGGCCAGTGGTTATCTGGGGCAGTGGGCGGGGCAAGGAAGGCCCAGGAAATTCTGGCCCTTAGCAGGACAGGAGCAGGCTATGGGTGGGTGGGGTTCTATTACCATGAAAGTGAACCAACCCATAGTTCCCAAATTCCTGGACTTTCCATTTCTGTTGTTTCTGCTATCTATAGCAAGGGTTTTCAGTCTGTCATTCTCATTCTCAGCTCTCCTGGGTCTATGCCTGGGTCAGCTTCCCTGCCATCTGTTGGTGGGCTCAGAAAACACCTATTCTCTGTCATTTTAGCCTAAGAAAAGTATAAATAGAAAGGTGAATCCACTTACTGAACTTTCGTATACACTGTAACACATTCTAGAGCCCAGTATAAATGAACCACAGAATGTCTTTAGCTTCCTTCTGCCAGGTCAGGTAAAGGAGAGTTGATTGAAGCTTGTAGGGAAACCGATTTCTAATCCTAATCCCCCACCCAGATTTTATCACTGAAAGACTAGGTAGCCTCAAATGAGCTGTTGAGCTGTTTTTCTATTCTGGATCTCAGTTTGCTTAGCTTCCCAATCAAACAGATGCACCTTGTTCTCCAGTTGTGCCTGGCTTCAGGTTCCTATGGTAGAGATTCTTAAAATCCCTCTCTTTACTCAGAGTACTTCCAGTCAGTAGTCAGTTGACACGGTTATGGAGTGCCTGCTGATCAGAGGGCTTCCCACCTGGATTCATCAGCCACCAAACTGGATTAATCACTTTGGAATTGGGCTAATCTACCATTGGATTGGGGTCATTAGCATCTTGTCTTGAGCGTTGCTGCAGCCCAGTTACACACTGTGTCAAAGAACAGATTTTGGAGGCCATGATGTGTGTCCCCTCCCTCCTGTTACCATGACAGGTTTGCCCTACATTCTAGGTAGGCAGGCAGAGAGCCTTCATAAAGTGGTGTAGCAGCCAAAAGAATAGCTCCGGATCTTCCTGCATCTGGGTGAGACCCAGCATGGCTGTTTTTTTTTTTTTTCAGTCTAACATTTGAGTTGTCCTTTGTGGGAGCTGCCTTGTAGAAACATGGTCAGTAAGTGTTCTCTACGGAGATCAGGATTAGCAAGGAATTTTTTAGGCTAGAGGACCCAGAACTAAGATTTAAAAAGCAATTCCTGTGTGGAAAGCAATAAATATCAGGCAGTGATGGAGGGTATATGAACTGGTAGCTCTACCCTATTTTGAGATTTGACCCAACCCCACTATTGTGTGTCTGAGCATCTGGAAACAGTCTGTCAGTCCCAGCATTTGCTCTAAAGGATCACATTTCATTCCATTGCAACAATTTTCTAAGGAAAAGCAACACTGGGGTGGGATTCTGGTTTGTGGTGAAATCCTGGGATTTCAGTGCTTTTCTTCTGACTTTAACTTGCAGTAGTGATCTGGGGAACACTACAGGTCAGTGGTATCAGAGGGGACAGATCAGGCATGCTGTACACTGGGGAGTCCACAGTGATGATGGCTTAGAACCTGTCTGTGAAGGACTCTGGTCTGGTAGGAGAGAAACTAGTGTAGGAAGAAAGATCAGTTACAATCCAGTGGAAACGGTTGTGAGGGCTCTGAGGAGAGGAACCAAGGAAGGCTGGGCCAAGGCCTGGCAGTAGCACTGGGCTGGGCAGACAGAAGAGATGGGGAAGCCCCCAGTATGTCCATGGTGTAGGTAGGGGACGTTTCTCAGCCATGGCACCTTTGACATTCTGGACCAGATAATTCTTTGTTATGGGGGCTGTTCTGTGCATTCTAGGATGTTTAGCAGCATCCCTGGCTCCTACCCACTAGATTCCAGGAGCACCTCTCTGGTTGTGACAACTGGAAAGGTAATGTCTCCAGACATTGTCAGCTGTCCCCTGGGAGGCAAAAGCACCTCTTGTTGAGAACCACTAGGCTAAAGGGACAGAAGGCACAGCCAGAATGACCAGCTATTCCAATGGTGGAAGTCCTCCTGCATCTGGGTTAGGGACTTTGAAATAAGGGAGGGGCACCATGGGTTGTGTTTTCTTAGTAATACAGCCTGGGGCCATGTGGATAAGAGATTGAGGCAGCAGCTTTTTAGCCATAAATGACAGCCTATTTCTAGGTAGGCTGAAGAAAATGAAGAAAAGGTCCAGAAGATTTTGAAGAGACAGGACTTGTGCCTGTGTTGCTAGGGACAATCAGTGAGAGGGTTGCCAAGGATAACTGAGGATTCTCGCTTGAGGACCTTAGTGGGTAGATCCAGGAGGGTGGTGGGAAGGGAGACAATGTGAAGGTTTTGGTGCTTATAGGACACAAGAGGGAGCTGAGGCGCAGGCTTCTCAGTCTGCACATCTAATGCTGTTCCTTCTGTCTTCCTCCCAGACTCCCAAGACAGCTGGACTGCGACCAATGGAAAAAAAGGACATTCCAGTAGTGCACCAGCTCCTCACCAGGTACTTGAAGCAGTTTCACCTCACGCCAGTCATGAGCCGGGAAGAGGTGGAGCACTGGTTCTACCCCCAGGAGAATATCATCGACACTTTTGTGGTGGAGGTGAGTCAGCAGTAGGGGTGGGGAGGGGATGTTCTGGGGCTCTGACCCATCCTTGTTCAGAGGGGCATCCCCCCTCCATTCTTGTTCAGAGGGGCATCTTCCTTAAGTGGCTGGGTCTCCAGGGCTTGGTGTCTGAAGAACTGACAGGAGCTTTGACCCTAGACCTTGACCATCCATGTTTAGTCCTCCCTAAAGACAGGAAAAGCGTAGCTTGCATTGGCTGAAAATGATACCCTCAGGGTCTGACTTGAGGCCTACCCTCCCCACCCCCCATTGGTGACAAAGAGTAGAGAGAACTGATCTCCTCTTAATGAGTCATGTAAACCTTTGATTTCCTGCCTGTCCCAATTTGATCTAGTAGTGGCCGTCAGGTACACAGTCTGGGGGAAGGTCAGTAGCAAGAAGAGTTCCCTGGTGATGCCCAGGCAGGGAAAGAGCTCGATAGGTCAAGGCCAGGATCCAGCCTGGATTTTCCTCCTGGTTTTGTCCTCAAAGGCCCTTGGCCTGTGTATTTTCTTCCTCCTTGCATATCCCGTTTCAGTTTCCACCCACTCATCTAGAGGGGCAGGACTTCCTGACAATGGCGTGAGAGGGACCGACAGTATTTTGTACAAGACTACAGTATCTCTAGGTGTGACTTTGCCTCCCTTTATTGTCTCCCATTCAGAATGCAAATGGTGAGGTGACGGACTTCCTGAGCTTTTACACCCTTCCCTCCACCATCATGAACCATCCAACCCACAAAAGTCTAAAAGCTGCATATTCTTTCTACAACGTTCACACCCAGACCCCTCTTCTAGACCTCATGAGTGATGCCCTTGTTCTTGCCAAAATGGTGAGGAGCAGACCAGAAGGTCTTTCCATGGGTTTCTGGGGAAGGGGTGGTGGTGAACACAGCTCACAGGAGGTAGTGCCCGTGGGCTGGGAGGCTTTGAGCCCTCCTCACCCTCCTGCTCTGCTTAGGCAGGATCCCAGCAGTTTTCAGCCAACAACTCAAAAGTAGGAGGGAGCAAGGAGCGTGCAAAGTGAAGGCATTGAACTCCTCCTGATCTAGCTCAGTGAGCTCCATTCTCACAGGAGGTGCTGCCAAGGAGCCTGCGTAGCCAGGCCTGCTCGGGGAGCAAGGGGTCCTCCTTATGACTTCCCCAGCGTGGGTCTCTGTCTTGGTGAGTCATTGGAGCATCTGACCATAGGGCAGGGGGTGGAGGGGCCCAGGCTTCTTTTCTACCCAGAGAGATCAGCAGTCCGTCCTTCATCATGTGGTTCTGGGGTGCCCTGTGTGGGCAAGTCAAAAGATGGACAATCTGGCCCCTGCCTTGTGAGAGCTTCTGATTCAGTTTATGAGGTTTAGGAAGCATCTTTGTCACAGTTTCACAGCAACAGATCAGGTGTCATAAAGTCACATGCTGTGCACCATGGCCTAAGAATTGGAGCGTCCAGGGGAGTAAGGGAGAATGCAAATGCTGAGGAGCTGATAGGAGCCAGCTTCCCAGACAACGGGGTCCAGAGCTTGTTCTCTGGACAAGATTGTGGAAACTACTGGAAAGTGTTTTAGAGCTGTGTAACAAGGAACAACGAGCTGGGGCTTGGACTAGACAAGTGTGTACTCAGAGGGACACTGAGGAGAGGCCAGGCTAGAGGGGTGGGACTCCAGTGGTCTTGAGAACTGCCACGAGATCGAGGCACTGGCTGGAGCTTGGATTTGACGGTAAGCAGCAGGAGTGGCTGAAGGAACATTGACTGCTCTCCTGGCTGCTTGTGAGATGGTTTAGATACGGTTAAAGAGGGGCAGGAAGGCGAGGCAGCCTTCATCTGTCCCCTCCCATTCTTGTTCCTCCTTGCCGCCATGCAGAAAGGGTTTGACGTGTTCAATGCACTGGATCTCATGGAGAACAAAACCTTCCTGGAGAAGCTCAAGTTTGGCATAGGGGACGGCAACCTGCAGTATTATCTTTACAATTGGAAGTGCCCCAGCATGGGGGCAGAGAAGGTATGTGCCACCTCCATGCCACGTGCAGCCTCCCCTCAAGGCTCCTGCACAGGAGCAGGGAGGGAGGCTTTTCCAGAAGAACAGGGCCACAAGTCTGGGATGTAGCATCAGTCTGGGCCCTTATTAACTGGCATTTGGGCCCTTGACAAATTCCCCCTTCTGATGACCAGACTAGCAGGGTCATTGTTCCCCTATCAGCAGCTGGTGTGAGGATTGCAGAGAGGACGGGGCCCAGAGCCACACAGAAACAGGAAGGTTGTCTCTTGCTTCTCTTCCCCCCCAGCTGAGCCATCTCATCTGGCTGGGGCAGGGCATTCTGCACCATCTGAGGAAACGGTGGGAGTCGGTCAGCCAGGAAGGCTGGTGGCTAAGAGTCTGAGGAGCCATTCCTCTGTGGGCCTGCAGTGACCACCCCCGTGTGGCCCTGCCTTAGCCTTGCCTCCCCCAGCCCCAGAAGGCACGGTGTAGTCTGCACTCCCAGAACACTGCAGTTCAGCTGGAGGGGGACCTTTCACCCCATTTTCCTTTACAACGCTGGCAGTTGCTTCCCTTAAAGGACCAGGTAGATGTGTAAGGCCTTGCGTGGAGGTTGAGTGGGGTGGCCCGGGCTCAGCACCCAGGTGGCGTTCTGCGAGCCCAGACATTCAGAACTTCAGGCCTGGGATGGGGAAGCAGGAGAGGCTTTGGACAACCGTCATCTCAACCCTGCCTCTCCCATTGGCTCTCCTAGGTTGGACTGGTGTTACAGTAACCAGTCGTCAGTGAAAGTCTGGATAAAGCCACTGAGAATTCAAACCAGGAAATGGAACCCCACCACTTATTGGTATGATTTTCACAAACGTGAGAATCCCTGGCAAAGGGAACTGAACTGAACCGGCTTTACCAAACCGCCACTGAATTTGACAATTGTATTGCAATGGCGTAGGCTGTATGCTGTCACCTCTGGCCGTGTCTCTGGTCTCTGTTTTCCAATTAATCACATCCTCATGCAGCCGTGATCAAGGGAATGTAACTGCTGAAAACTAGCTCGTGATTGGCATATTATGGAGTTAACGGGTGAATAATAAAAGTATATATATATTATATATATATAATTATTTTAAATATCTTTCATGTTCCAAATGTACAAGGATGTTTGGTCTCTAATGAAAAGCTGTATCCAGATCATTCCTCAAATTAGAATGCAAAGACAGTGCCAGACACACTGTTGGTACAATTGTTTACTTCTGGAAGCAGACATTGGCTGTTCTCGGGGGAGCCGGAGAAAGAGGATCTGGGGAATCTTATCCCTTTTGAATTGTCCGGAATGATTGGCTTTGAGAAGGAAGGGGAAAGTGGAGGGACTCTGCTGAGCTTTGGGGAGGGCTCAGACCTCATAGAACGGCAGGTGGAGCTCCTGGAGGGAGGCTTTCCTGCAGGAGCCATACCTTTTTGTGTTGAAACTGGTCAGTGCGGAAGATAAGTGGAAGCAGATTTCCTTCATCAGGTCCTTTCTGCCACCCCTCCTGGTCTGCTCCAATATAAAAGGGCTCTTTAGCCAGCTGTTGCCAACCTTAGAGGGATGAGTCCCCTATGAAATTTTGCTTTTCCACTGCTGGGGGTGGCTGGCAGTTTGAAGAGGACCTTGGACCTCCTTGTAGCATCTGGGAACTTGTGGAGACCACATCGGTACAGCCCTGCCTAATGAGCTCCTCTTAGAGCAGAGGGCCAGCATCTAGTGGCCTGGGGGGCTGGGCAGAGGTGGCACAGGGCCACCAGCCCCTGGCCTGTGCCTTCCAACTACTCTCAACCCATTAGCCATTTCTTGTGCTCCTTTCCAAGGCAGCCAGCCAGCAAGTGGCAGCAAGGTGTGGGTGATTAGAGGCAGATCTGGACTTGGCTGCAGAAATCACTTTACATCATCACCATTGGCCAAGTATAATTTTCACTGATGATGTTTTGTAGGCTTTTTTTGTGGTGGTGGTGGTGGTGGGGGTGGTGGTGATTGATGCTGCCAGTTTTCCAAAAAATTAATTGAGCCTCTGGGCACATGGCTAACCATGTCATTCCTCAGTTGTACTCAGCCAAGTGGCTTAGAGAGGACTGAGCTGTGAAACTGTCAGCAGCCCACATCCAGGCTTGTCTGTAACTTTTGCTCTAAGAAAAAGTAAAGGAGTGGGTAGCATGATGTGTGGTGGTGGTGGTTTCCTTGCTGCTTTCACCTCGGATTCTGTTTGGGAGAATGAAGCCTTCGCGAGGCAGCTAGGCTCAGCCCAGTCCCCCTAACTGAAGCCATTCCCTCCAAGCCAACAGGGGCTTGTTTCAGGCTGTGGGTTTTGGCAACAGTTTACTAGAGGCTAATTCTGTAGACTCAAAGCTGGAGGGGATCATGTCTTAGGAGCGGGCTGTGCTGCCCACTCTGTAGACTGCTGCTGGAGCCAGCAACTCCACTGAATTGGAACTTCATCAGAGGGCTCTGGGGGCCACCTCACCCCGGTGTTCCTGTGCTACAGATTCAGGCCCCCGTGCTCATGGCTGAGCTTTGACTCCTTGACTCCAAGATATCCAGACCAAAGAAGCTGATGCGTCTTGCACTCTGCAGATGGGAAGAGTTGGAGAGGAGGAACTTGCCTTTACAGTCTCACAGACATAAGACATGGCACCCCGAGGCCCAAAGCAGCTTACCCTGTCCAGATATCTATGGATCTCAAAGAACAAAGTGCCCAACTCTTTCCTGCCTTGGGCAGGAGCTGGAACTTGGAAAGGCTCCTTGTCTTAATCTTGGCCAGCTGTGGCTTGAGCTGCCTCTAAGATTTGAGGTGTACAATGGCCTCTCTGGAACAAGCTTTGCCTTGGTTGTCCTAGGTCATGGAATGGAAACGGTGAGGCCTTAGTGGCTGCTCTGAAAGAAACAGGTCTCCTGGCAAAGGCCCCACTCTCTCCCTCTCTAGAACCATATGGGCTGCTCCTGGACTCTACTGTCATCTCCTGATGGGGACCCTGCCCAGCCCTCAGCACGGTCATCAGGCCTGTGTGAGTCAACTTGGTAGCTGCTAAAGTCTCATTTTTGTCCATACAGCCCCCTGGGTTCTTCACATGAGCCCTTCCGGGATGTGAGGGTCAGAGAACCATGGCGTGGGGGTCAGGGTCTCTGCTCAAGGAGCCTTGCAGATGGCAGTGCCATGACCGACTTGAACCAAATGAGGGAAGGACCCCGGGGTCTCCAAGCTCATCACGGCACCTCAGGCAGCCACTCTCGCAGAGCCTCCCTGGATTTGGCCTTCACCCTCTGCCACCTACTGCTCCTTGCTGGCACTGGGCTTTCAGACTCTGTGTTTCAAGGACATTTACTTCCTACCTTTGGATTGACTCTGCATTTGACCACTGACTCCCTTGCGCATTCCCACAAATTCTGATCTCTCTGTAGGGAGAGCACTGGGGAGAAATGAAGCCTCAGCTCTGGATTGAGGTCTACACAGAGCTTGTTTTCCCCACATCTGCCTATTTCCAGAGACTCTGATGTCTTGTCTGGAGGCCAGCCCACATTAAATCATAAACACCCGGGTTTACGGGAAATGTCAGGCCTTGCCTGTGACACTCCTAACTTCCATTGCCCCCTTGACCTGCTGGCTGGCTGAAGCCTAGAGGTAGGTGTCCCTGTGGGCCTGAATTCTTTCCCTTAAGATGACCAGCTTCAGCCCAACCTAAAGGATGGCCACAAAGGCCTGGGACAGCTTCCCTGAGCTGCTTTCCAGGAGGGAGAGGGATTGACTCAGGCCAGGAAGGGGGCAGGAGCCATCCTTGCTCCTCAGGTCGGTGCTTACCCATGTGGGCCAGCCTTCCCACGGCCTGGCCCAGCTGCCCCAGAACTAGAGGAGACCCAAGGCTTCGGTTTTGACCTCCTGCAGAGGGAAGGCAGGCCTCAGACAGACTGCCCCTAGAGAGGTCCTTCAGGACAATTTCACTCAGTTAAATGCAAAAGTAATGATTGGCAGGTAGGTGCTGCCTCTGGGAACTGGCAAGGAGAAGCTTCACCTTTTTGTTTTGGCTTTTCTTTGGGCTGTGGGAAGGGCATCCATTTCCAGGGTGGGGAAGGAAATACCAAACGCATTGTTGTTCTACTGGATACATCTCACTTGTTTCTAATAAAGGAAACAGCTGAACAAACCCCTTCTGCCCTCCTGGTATTCCTCTGATCACTGCCTGGCCAGGGCCTGGGCTGGAGCGCCCTCTAAGGGCACGAGGGCCCTGCAGAGAGCCTCCAGGGACCACCATGCCAGGATGGCTTTGGAAAACAGTCCTTTGGCGAGGCTGCCCTTCATTCAGGGCACACTCCCCTCTTTTCCCCCAACCTCTCCTGCCCTCCAGAGAGACGCCAGCACTGACCCAGACTCATTCCCTATGAGAGGAGCAGCCAGGCTCTGAGCCAGTTACTCGGAGCCTCTTGGCAGAGGAGCCAGTGCAGGGCAGCTGGGTCTGAGGCCAGAATCAGGCTCACCAGGCTGGGGCAGAAGCAGCACTGATGGATGAGGGCCACGGCACAGCCCCTTCCCATGTGTCCAGGGCCAGGTGATTCTGATGGGCACCAGGGGTGCTTTTTAACAGTGCAGTTGGCTGGGCCCCACTGCAGACCTGAATCAGATCTCTGGGGGCAGGGCCCTAGTGTCTGCACTTAAGAGTTCCCGTTCCCCTCGCTTCCTTTGGAACTTTTCATCCTTTCCCTGACTGCATGCCCTGTTCAGGCCTCCTCTGGCTGGTGACCCTGGGTCTCTTTCCAGGGAACCTGGGCCCTGAGCCATAGCCTGGAGGACCCCTGGCCCCTGCTGAGCCCTCGCACCTCAGGCTCTCATCCATACCAGGTGGCCTTGACTCTTTTTTTTTTAAAGATCCATTTATTTATTTATTTATCCCCCCTTGCCGCTTGTGCTCACTGTGTCCATTTGCTTTGTGTCTGCTTGTCTCCTTCTGTTGCGTCATCTTGCCACGCCAGCTCGCTGCACCGTGCAGGCCAGCTTGCCTCTGCCGGGAGGCCCCAGGAATCGAACCCAGGGCCTCCCATATGGTAAACGGTCGCCCAGGCCTTGACTCTTGAAGGCTTGTGCCTTCATCCCTGCCCTTAGATTTGGACTGGGAGAACCCAGCCAGCCCTATGGGTGGTCTCCACTCAGGGATCTCCATGGCTAAAAGCTGTGATTCCTCTGCTTCCACTTGCCATGTTCAGCCTTTAAGACTCATGACTGTATAAGGCAGTCTGCCCGGATTGGGGCTCCCATTGTAGCAGTAAGCCCTTCCTCTTCCAATACCCAATAGGAGAAGAGAAGAGGAAGGAGGCTCAGCCTTAGGGCAGCACTCACCTAGTCCAGGACCCCCGGCCCAAGCTCTGAGCAGAGTTGGCCCTGTAGGGCTGAAAATGAATTGCTCTTTCACTGGCCCTCCTGACAGTCGAGTACCAGGTGCCCAGGCTGCTCTGCTTGGGCCGGGAGCTTCTGGGCCCCTTAAGAGTCTCTTCAAACACAGGTTTATCTGAACCAAGTGCCACTCCCAGCATGGACCGAGAGCAGGATGAGGCCATGCGCCCTGCTTCAGGTCATGGGGCAGCAGGAAGGTGGAGCAGCCCCACCCCTGGATTTTGGTTCGTATGGGTTTGGAGTCAACTCAAGCCCTCACCCAGCCCTACTCCCAGGGCCACCCGCTGGGAACTGCCGCCAAACTCTGCTCCTGTCCACTACTAGTGCTGTTGGAATGCCAGGGCTCCCACTTAACCCCATCAAATCACCTTTCTGACAGGTTTGGGCACAAGATTCCAGGCTGCATGGGGTTTTGTCATCTGGGTCCTGTCATATCAGTCTGGATTATGTCACTCTCCCAGTATCTCTAAAGGCAGCCTGGAGCAGTTCACTGCTTCCCAGGCCTTCGTTTAAAAGCCTGGTTGGGGTGGTAGAAGGGGAGCCCCAATTCCTTGGCATCCCTGCTGAGCAGACATGTGCCTTGAACCTGGCTGAGCCTGGGTCTGTCTGAAGCTCCCTCAGAGTCCTGAACCCACCCCCTGTGGGGCCATGGGCGTTCTGCCCTGGCAGAAGCTGGCCCACCTAGCTTGTGAACTGGCATCCTCACGGTCTTGTGGTGCTGGCAGCAGCTTTACCCAAGAGGAGGGGTCAGCTATTTTGAGCTGTGGCATCTCCAGCCATCCCCTGGCTGTCTTAGACAAATCCAAGTTCTGCTTGGGGAAGAGGCCCGGGGGACTCTGGCCCCCGCCCCAGTGCCTCCTGTGGCCAGCGAGTGTGGACCGATAGAGGTGCTTGAGGGTGGCGGTATTAAACTTGCTGCTTTATTTTTTTAACATACATAGTCTTGTTCTACTGTCCTCTGGAACTCCTCTATGACCCAAGTTAAAAGCCTACTCCTAGGCTTGGGAGGTAACTGGACTCCTTTGGGGTAAGGAGGCTGGGTGGCCCAGCTGGAGGGCAGAGAGGGGCTGAGGGTTCGCTTGTTCCCTGGTCCCCAAGTCTGGCAGCGATGGGCCTGGCTGCCTGGTCTTCATAAGCCTGACAAGGGAGGTGGGCAGCTGCAGGGAGATCAACCTACTGTTTGGAAGTTGCTGCAGAGGCAGCCTCTGCCTCCAGGTGAGACCAGAGCCCAGAGAGCAGGCAGAGCAGGCAAGCTGGAGGGGCTGGTGCTCCCTCTGCCTCTGGCACCTACAGAGCCCCAGCGGGGCCCGTCCTGGCCCTCAGGAGGGCTCGATGCGGATATGGACGAAGAGCGTGGCCGGTGAGAGTGAGGTCCCATCCTTGGAAAGCAGATGGATGTGGCGGTACCCTGGGGGGAGGGAAGGTAGCCAGGCATCAGGTTCTCTGCCCACTGCCCTGCAGGACCAGGGTTGTACAGGGCACAGGCCACATCCCACCCGAGTGCTCAGCTGGCTCGGGGCAGACCCCAGAAGCAGTTCACGGCACAAAAGTGAACAGGTCAGGGAGGCCTAGGCCCCATCCCTTTCCATCCTCATCTGGCCCCCACGAACCCCCACCAACCTTGCTTCAAGCTGTTCAGCGGCAGCGTGAACTGGCCCACAAAGTCATTGGGGGAGGTGGTGTCGTAATCCTCAACCACGAACCGGACCAGCACCAGCTCCGGGGCCCGCAGCTGGAACTGCAGGGTCTGCCCCCAGCGGGGATTGAAACCTAGGGCAAGGCGAGAGCCAGTCAGCACCCAGCTGGCCCGGGGGCCGCCCTGTACCTCCCCCACTCTGCCACCTGCCGCCCCCACCCCCCGCCGTGCCAGGCCCAGACACCGTTGTTGAGCACGTAGTCAGTCTCCCTCCGTGCACAGTCTGCAGGAACCCCATGGACCTCAACGCGCACCAGGGGATCCACGATGGAGCTTGGCTTCTCCGCGTTCAGCTTGGGCAGCTGCTGAGCAGTCAGCACCTGGGAAGGGGTGAAGGGCAGCGTCAGCCTGGCCCCTACCTCGGCCCTGCCCCCTCTGCCCTTGACACAGGCTCACAGCCCACCCACACCCCCAGGCCTCAGTTGTCTTCCTCCACCTTGCAGGCACTTGGTAGGCTATGACCTCTCCAGAACCAGCTCTGACCCCCCGGGCTGCTGACCTGGATGGTGAGAGTGGTTCTGGGGGGCCCAGGGCACTCAGGGTCAAAGGTTGTGTTGGGTTGCCGCAGGCAGGCAGGTTTCAGGACATAGCCGCACTGCCCGTTGATAAGGAAGCGCCCAGCGTTGAGGTCCATCTCATAGCCTGGCGTCTGGAAGTTCAGGGCCACTGCAGACACAAGAGAGGGGTCCGAGCAGCAGCTCTTAGTGGCCTCTCCTCACTGCTTGGTTTCAGGGGTCTCACTGCCTACCCCCAGACAGACCATGGTGGAGGAGAGGGCTCAGCTCCTCTCTTTGGAGGAACCAGGGTCCTGCTGGTCTGGTTAGTGCTGCCCCATGCCCACCATGGCTTCTGAGGATCCAGCCCCCACTCAGCTGCCCCATTTCCCCCTGTTCCTCAGGGCCCGAGGGGCAGGCCCCACCCTCCAAGGGGCCTGAGGACGCCTGGGGTTTCATACCAACCCACAAGGGGACCATACCCCTCTCCTTCGGTGGTTCTCAGTGCTCTTCCAAGCCGCCCCCCGCCAAAGTCTGGGCCCGTCAGCGGTTAGTGGGACGGCCAGGGAAGGACTGGGGTGGGGGACTCATGGCAGTGGAAGTTTTTTATTTCTACCTTCATAAAAATGTGAGATGTTTACACTGTCAAGAATAAACAAGTGTGATTTGTTTCCCTTTCCTACCTTCTGGAAAACCTGTGTGGCCCCATCACTGATGAGACTCCCGTGGCTCCCCAGGGCCACCCCACAAGGTGGTGGCCTGCCCCTGGCTGCCCGCTCACCCAGCTGACAGCCCGAGTTCCACATCTCCTGGGGGCTGTAGTTGGCCGAGTCCATCCGCAGCCCCAGTGGGTAGACGCGGGTCAGTTGGTGAGCATTGTGCCTGACGAAGCTGTTCCCTGGGGGGGTGATGGGGGGAGACTGACGGCCCCTGGGTATCCCTCAGGCCCTGTAACCCTGCCTCCCCCAGCTGAAGGGACAAGCTGGGAGCAGAGGCAGAACACTGCCCTCTTCCCCATCCCCACCTCCTCACTCTCTTCTGAGGCTGGAGTGCCAAGGTGGGGAGGGGGCCTCATGGTGGAGGCTGGGGAAGTCCTGGGAGGGGTGACGACACACCCCAAATTCCCCACATTGCTGGCTCAGTGCACTGTCCACCTGGGCCTGACTCACTCCACACACTCCCTCGAGCCACCCCGAGGTTCCTTCCCGCATGCCATGCCTCCAGGCCTTTGTACAACCTGCTCCTCTGGCCTGGAAACCCTTCCCTTCTTCACCTGGTGACTTCCTACCAGGCCTTCAGCTCACGTGTCTTCAGGCATCACCTGCTCTGGAGCCCTTCCTGCAGCTCACCCTGTCCAGCTGAGCTCCCCAGCCCCCGTCACGGCCTCCACCCCAGCTGTAATTCTCCCGGGAGGCAGACACAGGCTCTCCCCACCCTGGGACGTCTTCCCTCCAGCCACGCCTCATTCCTTGATCCCCTCTCTGGGCTCCTCCTGACCCCTTCCTTCCCTGCCCCCCACAGCCCTCAACATCTCCTTTCCAGACCAACTTCAGGGCCCCCCTTAGGAGCCCATAGGTCTCTGCTACCCTCTTGCCCTGCGAGGCCCAAGGCCCCCTTGGGCCCCTGCGCCAGCTCCTACCTGCCTCTCGGATGAGCTTCTTGGCCTTGCGCTCGCTGAGGGAGCTGACCTGGCAGGGCTGGGGCAGGGTGGGGCGCAGGGTCCGCAGGCGGGTGGCACAGCAGTACACAACCAGGGCCGACAGTTCCGGGGAGATCTGCTTGGCCTGGAAGAGGAGCCTCGGCTGGGGCCCGCCGGCTCCGGCTCCCTGGCGCGCCTCCCTCCCCTCCCAGCCCTGTCCCCGTCCCGGCCCCCACTGCCCAGCCCCGCTGTCCCAGCCAAGCTCACTCACCCGACGCCGCTCCACAGCCTCCACCTCCTCTTCTTCCTCTTCCTCCTCCTCCTCCCCCTGGTCCTTCTTCCCCTTCACCAGGACCCGGCCCTTCAGCTGCTGTAGAGGTCGAGACGGAAGGAGTAAGCCCTCTTGCCCTGCTGTGTGCAGGAATGCTGGGGGTTGGGGGTAAGGAGATAAGACGAGTAGTGTTTCCAATAGGAAAAATCATCAGTGGCTAACAAGGTCCCGCCCCGTACTCGTCAGAACATTTCGCAGCCATGATAAAGAATGAGGCAGCTCAGGATTGAAAGAGGAGCCCTCTCCCCAAAAAAGAACTTACAAGAATGTAAGTGTACAGCATGTAATCCCATGATCCTTTTTGTGCCACATTTTAAAAAGATAAGTCATGTACATAGGTAAATATGCCTGGGAAAATTCTGGAAGGATACACAAAAAACTATTGGAAGACAGCTATTTGTGAAATTGGACAGGGTGAGGCTGAATGGAGAAACACCCATTTTTCATTGTGTACCCTTTTACACAATTTGGATTTCTTTTTTTTTTTTTAACTGCATGTTATTTTCATACTAATAAAAATCAAATCATGACCAAAGTTACCTTTGTTTATGATTACCCTCCCCCCGCAAAAAAAAAAAATCATGCACTTGCAACACAGGTGGTGAATCATTCCCTGCATATAAATGTTCTGAGGTTTGGGAGAAAGGGACAAAGGCCACCTCTGGACAGAGGGCTAAGGAAGTTTATAAGGCTTCCAGAAGAAGCTGTTTAGGATGAGCTAGAGTTCCAAGCAGGTGGTGTGTGGCAAGTGCAGATGGCAGGAAGGGAGTTCCAGGTGGAGGTGACAGTGTCAACCAAGGCCTTGGAGGTGGGACGGGCTGAGCTTGCAGGGACTCTGCCCAGGAAGGTGGGGCAGCCAGGGCCAGGGCATGGGGAGGTGCTGCATGCCACGTGAGAAAGGCAGGGCGGGTCTAGTTTGGACAGAGCGCCAGAGGGCAGGAGAGTAACCGATCACAGGTGGCAGAGGAGTGGAGGAGCAGGGGGAGGGAGGCTGGAAGGTGGAGGCAGAGAAGGGTGTGGGCTCCTGACCAGGGGCGAGGCATGAGCAGGGGTGGTGGGTGGTGGAGCCGGGCCTGGGAGTGAGAGTGTCACCTCTGGGGATGGCAGCTTCTCCGGGGTCTGGGAGTCCAGCGCTTGTGTCACCAGCATGTCCCCCAGGATGGTGCGGAGATGGTGGGCCATGGCAGCCTGCTGCTCCAGCCCGCAGTGGTTCTCGAGGGACAGGATGACAGGGTATGGGGACAGCTGTGGGGGGAGGGATGGTGGCTCAGAGCCCCACCCCTCTCCCCAAGTCAGGATTCCCTCTACACCTGGTCCCCAACCCCATTCAGGACAGGCAGGCAAAGAAAGGCAGGGTTCTGACACCCCACTGTGGGCTGGATAGGGTCCTGGGAGCCTGGCCAGGGCTGGAAGGGAGGAGACTGGGAGGCAGTGGGATCTGGACACATGCTGGGGAGCTGCAGGAATGATTTTCTTTTATAAATGCTCTTTATATGTTAATGATATTGGCCATATCGTTTATGTTGCACACTTTCCCCCAGCCTACCATTTGCTGGTGCTAAAACCGTGATAGCTTGACAGAAATTGTAATGTTTATGTGGCTGCCACTGCTGAGCTGCTTTTTTGTGGCTTACTCTTTGGGAGTCAGGCTGAAAATGTCCTTCCCTACCCCAGTGTTCTCTTCTGGAAATGCTGTGATTCTATTATGTGTCTTAAACATGAGGGTGGGAGAAGGCAGCACCTCACCCAGCTTTATTCTGCCTCATTGGCCAATTTTCCCAGCAGCACTTGGTGAATGAGTGGTTCTCTGGGCAGAGGTTTTCTTTGGAAAGACTGAAGGCGGCTGGCAGGGGGTTGCTGGGAAGGCCCTGGAGCCAGGTGTGGGGGTCCCAGAGGCTCACCGTGAAGGCGTGGTCACGCACGGCTTGGACCACGTCTCGGAAGAGGATCTTGGAGGTGAGCGTATGGCCGTGGTAGATGATGGGCTCCCCTCCTGGCCCCTCCCAGCAGTCCAGCTCCACACAGCGGCACCCCTGGGCAAAGGCCCTACAGATGGATGGACGGGCAAGAGGTCACGTAGCTGCCACTGGGCAGGGCTGGGCAGCAGGCAGGCTGGGCCGGGCAGGCCCCAGGCAGCCTGTCGTGGGAGCTGAGCCCCACGCACACCCGGGCTGGACTCCCAGGCTGCTCCCCCAGGGTACCTAACATAGGCCTCTGTGCTGCTGGGCCCCCCGATCTGTGAGTCGGTCAGATAAGTATTGTGGGAGGAGGAGATGAAGTAGTGGGCAAGGGGCTGGTCCATGTCCTGGAACACACACGTGTGAGCTGGGTCCAAGGCAGCCCCCTCGGGTGACAGCAGGTACATCATGAAGCCATCCAGCGTCATCAGCTCGTGCTGCTTGGCTACAGAGATGGGTGGGACAGAATGTCAGACTGCAGAAAGGACACCCCTGTCTGGCCCCAAACTGCCCCCAAGGCTGACTCAACTCAGTAATAATGAGCACCCATCTATGGACTGGACTCTTTGTAAGGTATGCCATCTAATCTTCAACCAAACCCAATGAGGAAGGTACCTTATCATGTCACTTTACAGACGTGGACACTGAGGCTCAAAGAGGGCAGGTATCTGCCCAAGGTGGCACCCACAGCCAGTAAGAGCAGTGCCTGCTTAGCAGGGACCCAGGCCTGTCACATGCCAGGACCTGGGCTGTGTTGGCCCCAGCTGCGTCTCATGGGGCCCCCACCTGTCTCATTGAGCTCATAGGTCTGGATGAGCTGCTGGGCACGGGCCAGAGTGGTGCTGTCCTCGCCCTGGTCTTCCAGGAACTCTAGCAGCTCGGGGGCGCTCAGCACGTGGTCCTCGCCCGAGTACCGATGGAAGATCTCCTCCAACTCCGGGCGTTTCAGCAGCCGCCGCAGAAACTCCTCGATCTCAGCCTCCTCCAGCCGCTCGTTGTTGGAGTGGTCACACTCCTGGGGTGCAGGGGTGGAGAAGCTCAGGGGAGGGGGATTCCCTGGGAAATGGCCCGCACTGACACAGCCATAATCTACCAAAGCTGGGAAGACAGATGTGCCCCCATTTCACAGGTAGAGAAACTGAGAGCTGAGGAGCTCAGGGCCTCGCTCCTGCTCACACTGCTGGTAATGGCAGGGCGGGGCTTCTAAGGCAGGACTCTCCGGTGGGTTCGGTGCCTGGCCCTCTATGTCACCACCTACCCCAAGAATCAAGAGGTGGGGGGAAAGATGGTGACGCTTGGGCAGGCTTGAGCCTGAGATCCCCACATTCCCCACTCCCGTGTGTACACACTCCTGTCCTCACACTCACACATTCACACCCAGCAGCAAGGAGCAACAAATAAAAAAAAGAATCCGCAGAGCTGTCGGCAGAGTGTCAGGAGGGTGCCCCGTGCTCTCCTGTCTGAGTGTCGTGGCTGTTCACAGGGTTCACATCTGCTCTGGTGTCTCCCGGGGGCCCCGACTGGGCCAGGGAGGCTGAGCCCAGCCCGTGTGCCCCTGGGCTCCAATGTGTGGGGTGTGCATGACCACGTGTGGAGGTGCCACGTGTGCCACGTGCAGGGCCCTGCACGGAGAAGGTGTGCTCCCGCGGGGACCCCACAGATGTAGAGAGATGACAACAGCAGCTCTGCTGCTTCTTTGCGGCGGGTGGGCGGTGCTGAGGTCCGCCCCACTCTTGGACTCTGAGGTGAGGAAAGAAATTCCGGGCTGGCCTCTCCCCAGTCCCAGCCCAGTGACCTCAGGCAGAGTAAAGGGGTCACGAGGCCCAGATGCTGCCTTGCTGCAGGGAGAGGTCACCCCCTCCACAGAGGCCGGGATAGGGTGGGGCTGGGGGGCAGAGGGCACAGTGGTGGCAGGGGCGGGGTGGGATTCAGGGCAGGGCCCACCTTGAAGAGGTGGTAGGCGTACATGTCGTTCATGTCCACGTTGACCATTCTGAGCAGGCTCTTGATCTCCTTGAAGCTCATCTTGCTGTCCTGGTCCGAGTCGGCCCGGTGCAGGTAGAAGTGGATCCAGGTGGGCAGCTCAGGAAGAACAAGCAAGAGGCCAGGCACCCGCCCCGGCTGACAGGTGGCTGACAGCGAAGTCACCGCCAGGGCAGTGACAGCGTCTCACTGAAACTGAGGGCTCCTCAAGCCAGGAGGCTACCTCCCCTCCCCCTGGGGGCCCAGGCAGGCAAGCAAGTGTCTGCGCGCTCAGCCTGCGGCCTCCCCGAGGGCAGGGCCGGGACCGCCCTCCAAGCCTGGGGCCCGCCGTCCCCCGCAGCGGCGCCAGGATATTGGTCGAGGCGCTCGCGCTGGCTCATGGCGTCGAGGCGCGCGCGCAGCTTGGCCAGGCCGCGCACCCAGCGCTGCGCCTCCTCGGCCGTGGGCGCCACCAGGTCCAGGTTCTTGCGGCGGCCCTTGAAGACGATGGTGAGGCAACGCGCCGGCGGGAAGGCGCCGCCGAAGCGCCGCAGGCCCTCGGACTGGTGACCCTCGCGGACGGCCTCGATGTGCTGCACGAAGACTGCAGGGAGGCGCCCGGGTCAGGGCGTCGGGGCCGGCCGAGCGCTGCCCCCCGCCCCGGCGCTCGCCCCGGCCCCGCTCACAGATGTGCTGCGACGGCGCGCGCGGGATGCGCCGCTGGAACCACACGCTCAGGCAGTCCTCCTGCAGCCGGTACAGCCGCTCCTTCTGCCACGTCCGCGAGCGGATCTTGCAGAGCCGGGAGCCCCGCAGCATGGCGCGCACGTCCTCATCCTCAGTCAGGCCTGCCGAGGGCAAGGGCGCGAGAGCAGCAGGGCGTCGGGCCGGGCCCGAGCGGCCCGTCCCTGCCCAGAGGCTCCCTCCACCCTCCTCCCAGCTGGGCGCTTCCCGCTTCCCTGTCCCTCACCCGGGGCTCTTCCTCCCTTTATTTTAACAAGCCCCCAATACTGGGGTTGACTTTGGGCTTTATGGCCCAAGGCCTCTGCTTGGTGTGTCCCACCCAGGCCCCCCTGGAAGGGTTGCTAGTAACAGGCCTTCCCTCCTCCCTGCCAAGCAGCCATCTCTGCAGACCCCCAAAACAGAGGAACCCCTCAGGCAGAGCCTGCGACTCAGATCCCACTAAAACCCACCCTTTCTGCTACCTGTCCCCTCCCTCCCATCAGAGCCTCAGTTTTCAAGCCCAGAATCTGCCACCAACAGACCTTTTCCCTTGATTGTGAAACCCTGCCCCTCAGAAAGGTCCCTTCACTGTCTAACCTAAATCTCTCTTGCTGCAACCCAAGCTGCTTGCTTCTCCTTTCCCAAAGATAAGGGAGAACAGCAAAGGCCACTCTGGCTGCAGGGTCACAGGCCAGGACCTCCAGGACCAGCCCCACCTTGCCCAGCTTATCTCCTGGTACTCTCTTCGTGCCCTAGTGGCACCTGCTAAAAGGATGGTCTCCTGGGATATTTGCCCAGCAACTGTCATACTCCCAGGTATGACAGCCCACACTCACTCTCTGGCCATAATACCTGTATTCCTTAATAGGAGCCAGTGCTTACAAAGCACATAGTGTGTGCCAGACCCTGCTCATTAAGACATGAGGAAACTGAGGCACAGAGAAATAGGCTTCATTTTTTTCCCCCAAATAATTATAAAATTTATTGTATAGAAGTAGGCTTCAAACCCAGCAGGTCAGGCCTTTCCTTCAGCCACTACACTGCACTGTTCTTCGCCTGCTTCTGTCTCCCTCTGTCCCCCTCATTGCCACCACCTGGGCAGGGGGCAGGTAGGGGAAAAGTAAAATTTAAATGCAGAGACCTGGGGTGTCAAGTCCCTGTTACAGGGCCTTGGTGGCACAAACCTGTGACTGCTCTAAGCCCCGTGTTCTCCATCTGTAAAATGGAGACACTGTACCACGGCCGCAGAACCCAAAACTTAGAAATGATTTGGGTTTCTGCAGTGTGACCCCCACTGTGCCCTGGAGAGGATCATCCTTCTCCCCACTCTAACTCCTCGCCCACCCCGTTCTGACCCCTCAGCAGGGGTCCACACCAAAGGTTTAGGGGCTCAGGGACAATAAAAGAGGTGGAAGCCTGTAAGCTAGAGAATCCACACCCTTGGGAGGGAGAGGGGACCACACAGGAATGACCGCCCAGGCTTTCCAGAGAACCGGAATCTGGATTTGTATGTGAAACCTTCAGATTATTCATTTCTGGCAACTAAATTCGATTGGAAAAACCAAAAAGACCCAAAAAAAAAAAAACAAAAAATACCAAACTACAGTGTGGGCCAAAGGAAACACGCCAG
Source organism: Cabassous unicinctus (assembly GCA_029593785.1). Classification (NCBI taxonomy): domain Eukaryota; kingdom Metazoa; phylum Chordata; class Mammalia; order Cingulata; family Chlamyphoridae; genus Cabassous; species Cabassous unicinctus. The sequence goes on from JAQZBX010026936.1 coordinate 28,178, forward strand.
TGGGTCAGTTCCCGCTTGAGAGCAGCCCAATTGCAAACTCTCACCCGGGGAATCAAGTCCAGGTGCCGGGCCTTCCGCTCTCACGCCCCCTCCCTCCTTCTCTTCCTCACTCCTGAGGCCTTCAAGGTCTAGCTCAGATACCACCTCCTCCACCAAGACTTCCTTGATTTGTCCCCAAATGGAAGGGATTCTCCCTCCCTCACCACCGTGGCCCTTTCTACACACACACACACACACACACACACACTCACACAAAGTCAAACCCAAACCACCTATCTTGTCATTCCAGTGGTCTGGAATAAACCTGAGTGCAGGGATGAAGTCTTATCTCCTCACCCTACTGCTTATCCCTGAGCCAAGCTCAGAGCAGCCAGTGTTTATTCAAGGGGAAGGTGGATGGACAGACAGATGGACAACTAAGTGCCTTCTTCCCCCAGGCCTGCCCCCATCTGTCCCATTCAGAGCAGAGGCCTTGGCCCCCTGGCT